>WHPZ01538713.1:0-13772 GCA_016617965.1 Macrosiphum rosae | reverse complement strand
CCGAAATTATTACTCTTCACGCCGTGTTTTTTTTTTTTTTTTTGTACGCATATAGGTAACTGCCAACGGGTTTCTATAATCCTTCATTTTCGTTTCACTGGAGACCGAGACCGAAATCAAAATCGTACGGAACGATAAAACCAGCAGGTTACTCAATCTGACAACTACGCGGTGCGTATAAAAACGTTTATTGCCCGTTAGTGGTGGGGTCGTGTCGGCTTTTAATGTACAATAGACCGATGATATACGTTAACAGAGGTAAATAATAATAATATGTAAAATGTTGTATAAATATGAAAACAGTATTTTAAGTTTTTCATATTTACGAGTTGAGCGCATTATTCCGCAGTGAATTTATATTATTTTACTTGCTGGTATATTATTATCGTATCGTTTTATTTTTTTTTCATGTGTGTCTAATAACACTGTATACCGAGTTGAAGTTGTAGGATAAAGATAATCAGAAATGTAAATTTTCACTTCGGTACCTATTTGTCGACATTATCCTCGCGCCACTCGTCGCGACTCGAATGTCGTTAATGTCAGCTAAATGACACACGCGCAGATATCATAATTTATATAGTGTGATTCACTAATCATGCTCTCCTCCATTTTTCCCTTTAAAATTCCGGTGTTCGGTATTTTCCTAGTATATAACTACTTGATTTATGTATGCCATTTAGGAGTGTTCATCGGAATTAAAAAAAAATCTTTTTCAAATGAGAAATGTGATCTCTTCTCACTGTAAACTATTAGTGTGGCGTTTTTTTTTTCAATTTTTATATATGTATTAATTTAAATCCAAACGAGTATTTTCTGAGTTATTTAAACATATCTACTTAGAATAATAGCACATAATTATAGATTTAGAACATAATAATACCTATAATGATTTAAACATTTTAGTAATAAATATTTATCTACCAATTTTTTATAATTTGTTAAAAAATGTCTATATACTAGAATAATTACAGGACTAAATATTAGATGCATATATTTTATTTTTATTTAAAACCATTATTAAAAGAACTATTATCTTACATTAAGTTTAATAATACATTAAAACTATATGTTCGAATTTCAATTTACATGAATCATTATTTTAATTAATTAATAATCTGCTGAACAATTTTGCAATAAAAAAATAAGCTTCTCATTAGAAAAATACAAAAGTTCTATAGCCACTAAACATTTTATGAATAGGTAGTATATGTAATTTTTGAAAGCTGAAAGTCTGAAAGTCTAAGTTTACTCAAAAATTTCAAAAATCAAAATTTGAGTAAATACCTATCCTTTATTAAAGTTATTATTATCACATTTTATGCCAATACATTATCTCAAACAACAGATAAACATCATCAAGTCTATTATTTTAAACGTGGAATGTACGTGGTTGAACACATTATTCAATCAGCTCATTCGTCATTGTATATATTTGTTTATTTTTGAAGATTCGTTAATTGATTCATAATTTACACAAAAATCTCTATTCTATATAACTGATATTATATGTACATTGTATATCACACAAGTTGTTTCAACTTTTAGTAATTTGTATGGTTTTTATGTGCTCGATATAAAATTAATTTTTTTTGATCATTTTTATTATATTCTGTATATATTTATATGAAACAAAAATAGGTTATGAAGGCAAAAATTCAACCAATGCACTGGTGAGGATAACCTAAAATTAGGTATCTCCATTTCTTTATAGTAATCAACGCCATAACCTATAAGTATTCAAATAACCAAACCTTGTTGTTTTCGACAAAAAATGTACCTATATATATATATATAAATTAATGAATATGCTTATAGAAACATGACGTGTGTGTTTTAATGAAAGCAACTTTACTGATACACTATTTTTTTATTGATGGTTTTGCTCTTTTAAATTAACATCACATCTTGTCAATAACTCATCTGGAAAAACAAATATTTAGAAAACAACTTTTATTCAACATAAAAATGTATCGTAATAATGTCTGCCACTGACATCGCCATGTCAAGAACACACGTGCATCCCCATGTAACACCACTTAACATTTACGTTAAGCTGTTGATGTACGCGTATGTAATGTTTTTTATTATTTTTTTTACCGTAATATGTTATATTTTTTAACTAATTCCTTTTAGAGATTATTATTATGTGACCTTTCGCCATTTTATTTATTTCGTTAGTATTCATAAATTTCCGTACTTTTTTGATACTATCTTGGAAACCCTGCAGGTACCTATGTCCTATATATTATTATATTATGTTATAATTACCACCAAACTAATTTCAGTTGTAATAACATTATAACAATAAAAAAAAAATGTGCTTTGTTTTCAATCCCGTGCTGCAATAACCAACAAAATCGTGTCACTACTTATTTTCGTTATTAAAAAAAAATTTAAAATATATATTTATTTATAAAATATTATATATATATATATATATATTATGACCGTATAATAACGAACTCTAAGCCCTCGTGCACGAGAAAGTCGCACGCGGGCTTCCAGTACCGTAAATAATAGATATTTATGGTGATGGCGAATTTTATTGCCAGCGCACAATTATTCGCATCCGAGGTTAAAAAAAAAATCATAATAATATATAATGTAAGTAAAATGGAGGAAACCTATTTTTTTTTAAATGGAGAACCATGCACGTCGTATTGTACGTACAATGAAGGGTTTTACGGGGATAACCTATTTACGACTATAATAATATTATACTTAATGTAAAACCAGTCAACATACGTTACTTGCCGTCATAACAGCCCGTGCGATAGTCCATCGCAAACTAATGTATATAGGTAATAATATTTATTTCAAAACTGTAATTTTTCTTAAGCGTTTTGACTTGCAATATGCTCGTAATTAATTCTCGTTTAACAAGAGTCAATATACGCGAAATTAGTATTCGTTGCGTGTACAGTCTGGACATTATGACAATTCATTAATATATAAAGCGATTTGTTTTTAGTAACATGTATTGTATTAGAATGTCGTTCTGTAACAACTGGGGCTACACAGCGAGAGGGAAAAATCGCACAGAGACTGTTAATTACTGTTTTTGAAACGGGTATAATGGAAAACTGGAGAACAATTTTACATCCCCATTGGGTAGGTAGCAATAGGTATTTTATAGTGTTTCTTTATTTAAAACGTTTTTTAATGGAAATATAATTATTTGTACCATACCTTTTATTTTCAGTTTCTTTTCTAAAAATATATAAATATCTATTACAAATAGAATATACTATTTCAACACAAAATACAATTCATTTATCGCACACTCCGTCCAATTTCACAAGTTAAACGTGTTTTAAAAAATCGTCGAACTCTTATTTTCCCTTAGGTATTAAAAGTAAAATCTTTTCTTCTCTATAATCGCATTTAAATTGTTATAAAAATGTTTGATGATTTTTATATCATTTAACAACATGGTTTTGTTACTGTTCATTTTTAATGTTTATACTGAATACTGAATATGGGTATAGGCGTTAACATTGTTTATATCTTCTCTACAGTTGTTAATTTTTATTATGAATTTACGCGGTATTTTATTCAGCCGTGTGATATCAACAATAATGGATACAAAAAACCGTATAAATATTAATACACTGTGAAAAAAAATCTTTAGAATGTATGGAACGTTTCCAACAAAATTATATTTTGACATTGAACATCCGCTCGGGTACATTGATTAAAGATAACCCGAATCTAAATAGTTATCGCCCTAAACGCGTTTTTGTCGACATTTAAACTGGCTAATTAAAAAAAAACATCAGACGTGTCGAATTTAACTTGCAGCCAAACATTTTTTTTAAAAAGGGTGCACCTGCTTGAGTATCCAAAGGGATGTACTTGAAACATTACTATTTTTTTTTTATATAATAATAATATATAACCTACTTAATACGAATTATTCCATCCATCAGCCCCCATCGACAGACATTCGTATTTTAATCCCTTTATTTAATCATCGACCATCTCGACAATCTATACGAATATAATAATAATAATATAATAGGTATTGGAGGTACTTACTACTCATTTGTTATTTCACGATTGATTACATCAGATTTTCCGTGCCGTGACTGCACTGATACTTTACATAATATTATCATCATGCACACATGTCATACCTAACTCATAATTACTTACCCACCTATATAGTATTATTATCATAAACAGTTTTCCCCATCTTGACTTCGCCCCTTTCCACTTTTCCTTCCCAATACGCGTCTTCTAATGTATAATCTCCGCGAATTTTAGTTCGCAATTGTAATTCGGATTAACCTTTTACATTTATAATTTAATGTACCTATAGTATTATACTGATGAACTATGAACATTATTACGCCTGAGTGTAAGATTGTGCTCACAGTATAATATAGAATTTAGTTAGAAAATGAACGTCTTACAGTCAATTAAAGTCAATATAGACTAAGTCTTTTTTCTTAGGGACTGTGCTCGCGCATAATATATTAATATAACCTATCTATATAATGTTAATTTTAAGAATATTAGTGCTATTCGAAATTCGAAACATTATTACGGTTTAGCAATACACTTTATCCTTAGGTAATTGTATAATTTTATACGAACGTATAATAACTGTCTAAATTCTCGGTATAGTTTAAAAATTACATTGTACCTAATAATTTTACGTTTGTTATAAATACATATTGTAATTTCTAAGTTCTATTGACTGCGAGGTGATACAGCCAATAATTCGTGTATCATTATTTGTAATTTATTTTTAAATCAACATTTAAAAAATAAACATACCCAAAACTTTTTTAAGCCGCTTACCTATCTACTTTAACTTATTTAGTTTGAGTGTTACTTGAAGCTCGGTCGTGGGTCACGAGGTGTCCGTCCCTAGGATGTATTTTTATTTTTTTATAACATTCATTGGGGCCATTGAACTTCATTTTTTTATAATTTAACCTCGACTGCTTGTTTGTTTTTCTTGTTTTTTTTTTTGTACAGTTAAATATACATTTCCAACTGTTTAATACTTTTTTTTTTATTTAAATTATTTAAATTTATCTATTGTTAAAGTATAACTAATATAACTATATAAAGTATAACTAAACAAAAAAATAAAAAACTTCATAAATCCAGTCACATAGTTTAATATTAAATGTACTGTTTTCAAAATAATTTAAAATTGTGTATTAGTAATGAAAATTGAATACTAATTTATTATTTCTACCAACGTTGAATGATTGATACATTACACAAACCTAGTTTTATTTTAGAAATCAAATATCTACTTGCAACGTATGCTATTAGTATTTAAAACCGGTAAAGCGAGTTTTCCTTGGCTCGATTACCTATAGGCTATACCTATACGACACTGTTAAATGAAAAATCGTTTTACAAATTTTATTGTTCTACTTGACATACATAAAATAAATCTTGTACCACAAACCAATGCGTTTGAATTATAATATCTTATTTGAAATTCATAAAACGATGTAAACCACGTACGTCAGACATCAGAAGATATATCTGTATGAATATATATACTGCATGCATTCCTAGCACAAATGATTGAAATTTTTTCGTAACTTTCTCATTATAAAGTCATTTCTGTATCATCAAAATAGAAACGCATAGGATTCATACCCAATCCAAAAAATCACTGCTTGTTGGTTTTAACAAATTGTCTGTTATTTTAATATAATAAAATATCATGTACATTAATTATTTTTTTGTATGATTGTGTTATAAAAATTGTTAATTTTGATTGAAGTAGTTTTATATGGAAAAAAAAAATTATGTTTCCGACTAAAAAATGTGTTAAAATAATTAAATTTGCTATGAATCATTCAAAATCGATTCCATTGCCTATAGTGAAAGCTTTTATTACTATTCTGATGCTTTAGAAATTGTTGAAAATGTTATAAGTTATAATGGATTTTTAAATAAGCTTTGTACTTTAAAGATATAGAATATACCTATTAAGTACATCAATAATGGACCGTCGATGGAAATATGTTTTTGTGTTAATATTTTTTTATATTTCAAAATTACTTCAAATGTCGACATTTATTGTTATGGCACAAAAATTAACAGAAAATTGGATTTACCGGTTTTTTTAGTTTCAATTTATTCGTGAATTTATTTTATATAGAGTACCTACCTAATACGGATTTCAAGTACCTACCAATTTAAAAACTATGTTTTAACTTCGCAGAAAACGTAAAAATAAAACATTTCATAATTCTGGCTGTATAGACTTGATTAATATTTATAATATCATACTGATATTATGTACACCAATACTTGGGATGGACGTTTCACGGTCTGGTAAATTGATGAGGCGCAGTTTATACTGCCACGTGATTGAAAACAATGACATATTATACTTAATTAAAACTAAATTAACTCCTCGATTTTTAGTCCGAGCAAATAATAAATAAATTCTCTCAGATTGAAAATTACATAACGCGCAATACATATTATCATCCAAGTATGCCACTGACAAAATTTGTCACTCAGAGATCTTAGTAATTTTTTACTCTGTAACCAAGTTAGCTAATAGCATTTTATAAACTGAATAGATTTATAAATAATATTACCTATGTATTTATATGAGATAATTTATTAATTTTTTCATTCCATTGAATAATAAATAGTTTATTCGAATCATTTTTGTATGTAAAGTTAAAAATTTAAATAAGTTTATTCATACCTATTTGATTAGATATTATAATACTACCCATATAAAAATAGTGTAATACGAATATTAACGAACAATGGAAACCATAAAAGTTAGAAAAAATATTCAAACTTGTGTAGGTAGGTACCATAGGTATACTATAATATTATATTCTACCAGAATACTATAGTAACTTTGGGCTATTTTTAAGTGTTCAATACAATCCTATACCTATAACACGAATTCAATTATTAATGGACAATTTCAAATTCGAGTATTGTAAATGTACATAATATAGAGCTTATCAAAGTTTATTTTATAACAAAAAACAAAATTTTAAGTTTCTTTTTTACAGAAATGCTTTATATTGCACAAACACAATAGACTCACTTTTTCTACTTAAACTTATTGAACAAAATATTCTTATATTAATTTGAATAACTTTTTCATTTATTTTATCATTTATATTTTATCTACTTTTTATCTGTACATTTATTATAGTTATTCGAGATTCAGTTTTTTAAATGTTTTTTTGTGGTCGTCGCGAGGACGATATTGTTACATCCAAATGATTTGAATCAGGATTTCAGTTCTAATTATTCACCCTTTTAACCTCACGTTTATGCTGAAAAGTGATCTGCAGAAAACAGAGCGTTTATATTATAAAAAAAAACATTCTTGAAACAAAATACGTCCATGAGTGCATCAGAGTACATTTCACATAAAAAAAATCCCATCTGACTTTATATTTGTGCACACAGCACAGAGTGTGTTACCACTGCGTCAGCGGCCGGTACATGATTGTCATATTTCAATATACGTATGCCTATATTTAGGCCATAACTATGGTATTCATCTCCCTCGTATCAGTATAATGTCTACAAAACATTCATGTTAAATATTTGCGTTGGGTGTATACGGGATGTCAACCACACACACACTCGGACCGAAAAACATTCTCTGGTTCAGGACGGTAAATAATAAATTGAAGACCGTGAAAAAAACAATTTTGTTTTAAAATATCCTCCGCCCACGTAATACGTATAATATAATGATAAACTAGTCTCATACGCGGCTTCGTCATTTGTGTCGGCACTGTCCGTGTTATTATGATTGTTATTGAAATGAAATATCCTCTATGAAAATAATTGTGTTCTATTATTCTACGACAATATTATAAATCATTGAAGAGCACAACTATTTTCCAATTACATAAAAATATGTGTCGCTCAAGGCCTGTAATCTGTTCCTCTACCTGTATATTATATTATGGGTTTATTACATTATATTATGGTATGTACCTATATAGTGCCTATGTATTGTAGGTTTAATTATACCATATATAATGATTAGACAATGTCGCGCCTCCGGAAGATGGTAAATTATTTTGGTTATTAATGTTTTCTCTTAAAACGTTTCTAGCCTTTTGTGCGCTGGCCGTTAATCAATAATGACAAATCGCCTACCTACGTAAGAAAAAAAAGACGGAAAAACGAAAAAAACGTTTAGTCACCTCCTATTTACGACGGTTTCTCTTGTATTTAATGAAATTCTTGGACGGTGGATCTATAACAAAGTTTAATACACTTTAATACACCAGTGAAAAACGTGTCGCCTGCCGTAGATACCTTGTAGTGTACTCCAGAAGAAATAGAAATCATTGCATGCAGTATATAGCGGAATCATTAAACCGACCGCAATATCCTGTGACCTCCAGATGTACGGTCAAAGTGTTCCTTTGTTGGGTGGGGGGGTCGGAGTGTGCGGAAAAAACCACATACATAGATTGCTTCTGAGTTATTTGGAAAAGAACATTCCACGATCACCGGTGGAGAATTTCGTAGTGAACTTTTAGAGAATGGGTTTAAATGGAAATGAACCGGAGGGCAACGGATTTCATTAGGAAAATACCACATGGCTTTTACTGGGCACGTGTTATTGAAGAAACGAGTAAAAAATAAAAATAAAAACCGTCGCCGCAAGTTTCTATTACCGGAAACCTTAAACTCCCCACAAATTACGTTTTAACGACTTACCGTCTCCTTAAATGTCAATAATTTTTCTCGAATCTTTCACGTTATCTAATTTTCAATCAGTTTTTTTCTCTTCGTTTACACTCCACTCCACTTATTGGGCGTGTATTATCTTTTTCGTTTTTTTTCTTTCCTAACGCGAAAACATAACACGATACGAACGAGAAGGCACAAATCACGATACATTTAAGCCAAGCCATGCGTAAAGTACGTGATGAATGGTGATCACAGAAACATGCCAATCTCCGTATGACGATAAACATCTAATTATTATTATGATGATATACCAAACAGTTGAATCATAGAAATTATTACTCGAAAGTTTAGAATTATTTTACACCTACATAGGCATAATAATATAGCTGTGCGTGGTTGGTCAAAATGTTAAATTGCATGTAATTTGTGTCCGTAGATTTTTTTCGTTCAGTACTACAAGGTTTCAGTTTAGGATAAATTAAACGTTGAAGTAATAATAACACTGTATTTATATAATATACGCTTACAAAATTCGTTGGAATAGCTCTCTCGACCGATTTACTATTCACTTTTCGATTTGCATGTATGTCAAGGTACAGGGTACAACATTTTGGATTTTGAGGAGTCGCTGTGTCATATAGCTCACCGTAATTTTAGATTTTTCATGATTATTTTTTTTTTATATATTAATTCTAATGCTATTCTTACTAATTATTGTTGACTAAGGAAAACAAGGTCATTACAGGAGTAGCCCACTCCATTGATAATTATTTCATTCAACCAAAAGCTCTTTAAATTACCATCCCCCGGTGCAGCGATGGCATCGATGTATGAACGGCTCAACAAAAGCAGCTCCTCTGTTAACGGTGTAGCCGCATTATATTATATTATATAGGTAAGTGCATTTTTGTGTGATGTATTCCGGTATCTGTCACAACTGTATAATAATATTATGTAGGTATCTGGTATACCACGAAAAAACAAAATGTCGAAAATTGTGCTGAAATCGAAAATAAATAAAGGCCTTAAGTTAGGAGTAAAAATAAATAACCAAGCTAAGGGCGGGTTGACCTCGGATTTGAAAATAATAGGATTTGATTTTTTTTGTTTTTCAATCCTCTCTTCTGTAGATTATTCAAATAGTAATTGCTATACAAATGTACGGTTGTGAGATTATGTTTATTACGCGCTTATTGAAATGCCCGACGGCGCGTGGTTTATTACTCGTTATGATAAGCTCGTGTGCAGTGTCGTTCTCGTCGAGGACATGGTTCGTTCATTATTATTTATTATTGTTGTGTGTGACCGAACGAAATCCTCTGTACACTACGCATTGTGTGTCGTGCTATCGTATATTATACAAAATACTAAACAATATCCATTGACGATACACCCTGGATCCCTGGATGTTTGTTGTCGTGAAATTAAAACCATTTTTTTTTTTTTAACAATAGACACAACTCTGTGTCGATACGGCTGCGGCTTGTGGCGGTAATTTAACAAACGAATTCTCCACCGCATTTCGATTTTCCTGAAATAATATTTTGTTCCTGGATCTCTGCGTGGTCGTAAAATATCATAATAATGCGTTTAATTTACCCGCTTGGACTTATATACCTACTACTTTTAAGCCTGCTCGTATAACCGCACAGTTATTATATTTGTCTATATTATATTTTATTTGTCACCTACAAAGAATGATGGCTGTTGGTGGCTTTTTCCATTTGAACAGTCACCGGTAGTACGGTAGTCATATCTATCTATGTTACCTATGTTTTATTGGTAATAATATTATGTATCTGCATTTCAAGGTGTAATTCATTATTTAATAATTATGGTACTCGAACCGTTTGGCCACTATTTGATATTAGCGTGGATGTGGATGTGTTGTCTTCGATAACGATATTCCCCATAGGTACAAGTTTTTTAAACATTTAACCTTGCATTAAGAAGATAATAATATTATATCGTGTTTCGTTATTGATTTCCTACAAAACATTTAAGTGAGACTGAGTAGATCGAATAATATTGTCATATGTCATGTTCGTATAATATTATTTCTGCGTATACAAATTTCCTATGAACATCACTCATGCCACGTCGTCACGAACGTCTCGAACATGTTCGTCAGCACATTTATTATATTATTATCCTCTTACATAAAATAAATACTATAGGTATGCATAATATAATTGTCATTATTTATTACGTATTGGAAAAATAATATTGATTTATTACTATATAAATTGTACGTGTTTTTTTTCCCGTCCGCGTAACATTATAATATTACCGTGTGCCTAAATAATGTGAAAAATACTACAAACCAAATAACAAATTTTGTATTATTATAATAGAAGAATCGGTTATATTTAACTCGACAGTAATAGGTGGGTCTGTTACACGGGGGACCGCAGTTATTGTATCCCATTATTACGGAGACCATTGTACTGCTTTCCAAACGGCTGCCGTTAGTAAAGGGGGGGCTGTATAACGTCATTCCAGACGAGTTCGGTTGTATTTTGTACAAAAAGCCAGAAATCTGTACGGTCTATTTGAATATTATCAGTGTTCGTTTCAATGCGATTTCTGAAATAACAATCGGGTTTTGTTAAAATATGTCGTATTGTATTCGTTTTTATTTATAACGTTTTTGTCTATGATGACCTACATTCACCATTACGTAAATTATGTTTTCATAAAAAAATTTTTTAAAAATGATCAATTGTTTAGACTTTAAGAACAATAAGATAAATCAAGCGTGCATGTATCGATTCCGCCTTTATAACATAATATAGCCAATTATTATTATACCTTTGTTATGAGCATGTACATGTAGGTGTTTAATGTTATACAGTACGGCACTTTCACTTAGGGGTGCCAAATAATAATATTTATTATTTGTATATAATATATAAAGGTATTATTTAAATACTTGCAATAGATTTGCAGATCATAATTATATGCAACAAAAATGTGATCAATAACCGGTAAATTATAATTTTAAATTTACGATTAATGTAATAAATTAATTTTAGTTTGGTTACTATCTAAAATTTTGAATTTTTAAACAAAAACTTGTTTTTGAAACTTCTATCTTATTGAATTGTAAGGAATATTTAGTGTGGTAAAAATATATAGTATGGCTGAAATTTAATTTTTCAGAAATTATAATGAACTATTGAATTCAAATTCAAAATAATTTGATACTACGCAGCCTTGGGCCAATGTGGCTTAAATACTCACATTTCACCCAGTCGCGGCTATATACTACACTCTGCAGTACGTCTTGTTCATACCAAATACTAAATAGTATACTTTTCTTAATCTCAATGAGTACCTAATATGTTGATATTGACTGATGAAATTACATGTAGTCACCGTATTAATTTAAAATAACAACTTATGCAAATAAGTTAATACATTTTAGTAAAAATAGAATGCCTTCTAATATTCAATATCACTATATAAGAAAATAATGTAGGAAATTAATAATAATTATCATTTATATTAATTTAAAACTCCGAAAAATAATTCGTATATTGTAAATTGGGTAATGATGGAAAATGTACGTAAAAACAAATATCGGTATATTTACCAGTAAATTTACCAATAAAGTGGTAATAATTGTTAAATAGAACTAAGGGTAAATAATAAAATATCTTAGAGGCATCAATTTTATTAGTAAATACAATTGTTATTTCTATTGTTTTATTCTGGACAAATTTCTTTCTTTCTAATAATAACAATAAAGGACTAAAAATGGATCTATTGTTCTGTATCAGTATACACTATACATATTATTATTAATATTTAATTATTCGTAATACAATTAATGAATTATTAAAATTAACACAGAATTTCCTTTATTTTTTATGTTCAAAACATTTATATTTATTTACTTTTAACTTAAATAGAGTGTCGATAAAATATAAAATATGATTAGGTACCTAC
Organism: Macrosiphum rosae; assembly: GCA_016617965.1. NCBI lineage: Eukaryota > Metazoa > Arthropoda > Insecta > Hemiptera > Aphididae > Macrosiphum > Macrosiphum rosae. Next base: position 1,145 of record WHPZ01538713.1, on the reverse strand, counting down.
TGTAATAATTAATGTATTGGTGTTTATATCAGTTGATAAAAAAGATATCACTTTACAATTCGGGACAGGCGTTTTTGATTGTATTTGATTGGAGGGGCCAACATTTTTTGGGGTAAAAAGTAATTTCCTGTAAAAATGTACTTGGTAAATGTGCAGCACTCACATCTCTAAAATTGAGGCTCATATAGCGTCAGAACAGCTTATCCTTAAAATCCATTATTTTGAGAGAAAGCCCATAATGATTTTTGCATATTTTAAGATTGTTCAGTAATTATTGTTATGAAATAATCGTAAGTAACTAAAATTTAATTTTAATACGATATTTTTTTTCAATTTATTTATTTCCATAGAGTTTATCCAACTAATATCAGTTTATTTCCTAATCCACTATTGCAGAGTTGGGCTAGGTTAGGTTCTACAATTTGAACAATTGCTGAATGTTTAATTGCTGCAGTTCCGAAATAAATAAGTTCTGCCATCTAGCGGACATTTTTTTCAGGTTCGGGCCAGTTTTGCTTTGAAATATTTTATCATTTTAAAGTATTAAATGTAATTAAATAAAATTATAAAGTTTTTGTGGTTTAAGTTATTCTCTTATGCACTTCAATTCATCAACGATCTTAAACCGGATTTGCTCTAAAAGTTGATTATTAAACATTTATATGGATTTTTGTTGCGCTCTGAAAGTCTAAGATTTTAATGAAATCTTGTATAAATGTGACGGTAAATGTTCAAACTTTCAAATCAAATCTATATGTATGAATTTGAAAGTTGTTTGAGCGTAATTTCAAGAAGTTTCTGAGTTAAAAGTTCGTATTCGAAAGGGATATGGATATTTGTAATCGATTACTGTCTTGAATGTCGAATATAATTTAGTTTCCAACTATTTTACTCTGGGGATTGTCGATAATGCTATTTACAAAGGAATAATGTTCACTAATCCCCTAGCAGCTATTAGTTAATATAATAATACGTTTAAAAATTAAACATCCTCTGAATGGTCACAATCGCGCTGAAAAAGTATTTTGATTTATTGTATGAGCTTGTCTTTAGAAGTAAAGCAGAGAAATAAAAAAAATTGAGTTTAACTTTTTGAAAATACCTTCCAATTACTTGGGGGGGGGGGGCGTTAGATCGTTAGATTT
>WHPZ01538696.1:0-14822 GCA_016617965.1 Macrosiphum rosae | reverse complement strand
TTAAAATTGTAAACTGTTTGTACATCTTAAAATACTCATAACTCGCTTTAAAATTAAAATATAATAAAAAGCCTATGTCATTGTCTAGATAATAATCTTACCTTTACATTTTATAAGAGGTCAATTCGCTCTAATTTTTAAACTAACGGGAGATAAACATGTTTTGCTGAGCGTAAAATTTGCTATGTTATGCACTTGTAAGACGGAGACACAAATGTCACTGTAACGTCCCCTTAATAACAATAGTATAATATTATAATTTAATACATATATAATTGGGGTTTTCATCAAAAGATAATTAAAATTTAAAGCTACATTATTACTAATTCTTAAATTAATTACTTCTAGTAATATAAATATTACAATATCCCTAGAAATAGAAGTCGACAGTGTCTCCAATTTTATTTATACGATGATTTATCATTGAATTCAAATTTAACAAATTTGTTACCAGTGTCAGCCTGGCCCCTTCGTTTTCTTTTTAGGGTCTCGTAAAATTTTTTATTCACTTGGCGTATGCCTGGTCTAGGGAGTAAGGACCACGTAAAGTATTTATAGATATACTTAACAGTACGCAATTTTTTTTTTACAGGGTCCAGATGCTTGCCTATTATAGTTTAAGCAGGGCATAATAGTGCAAGTGTCAAATAATAAGTAGGAAGAGGTTTATTTGGATAAATTGCCATACTGTAAGCTAAGTTAGGTTTTATATCTCTCCTTAAAAACAATGGTCACATACAACCCTTCAGAGGCCCTGCTGTTGGATTCAGTGATCATGAAAATGTTGCATACAAAAATATGTATGATTTATAATACTATACGTTGACTATTATATCTATATATTATATAAATACAATACAATAATGAAGATTGAATAACTATTTTTGAAAAAGCTTTTTTGAATAATATTATGCTAATAGCTTATGGATTTGTCTTCAAAGTTAAAATTCTATAGGTAATATAAATATAATTTTGGTTTTCGTAATTTTGTTTCTGTGAAATTAACATAGGCTCAATTTCAATAAAAAAAACTGAGGGTGCTTAAGCTCTGCATTTTCTGGACATTTAAATTAAATTATAACTATGAGGCATTTATGACTTTTTTGAGCCAAAATGTTTTGACAATTTAACATTGAATACTTATAGTATATTAGGTACACTTTATAAAAATTAATACAATAGTCAATTTTAATTTATTAAAAAATTGAAAACAATTTTTTTATATTTTATTCAAAAAATATGACAAATAAATATTAATATCCAAGATGTAACAGAAAGACTTAACGACAAAAAAAAATGATGCTACTTAAACGTATGACAAAAATTGATAAAATTATATGATTAGTAAATAATTTAAAAATTAATATACTAGTAAAAAAAATATTTTGAAAAAGTTATTATAATAACTTACGTATCCGTTCTAAATTCATTTAATCAAAAAATTGATTGAAATTTGATTTTTCAAAAATTCTAAAAAATAAACTATTTGATAAATGTTTTTACTATCAAAATTGTTCTCACAATCAGATTCACAAATTGGCTATTTTGAATATATCTAAACAAATTTAAATCAAATTTTTTATTTTTTATTTTCAATGTTAAAAATAAAAATAATTTTTTGCATAATATATGTGTAGCGCAAGTGACTATAAATTGGATATAAAAAAACATTATAAATATTGATTTGAAAAAAAGTTATTCCAAAAGTCAGTTCTATCTGTTACACTTTGTATAATATCATATGGCATACACAATCACACAGGCTGTCGGAAACTTAGAACTCATAAGTGAACACCAAATGACAAATGATTCGTATATCGTAATTAGGTTTTTGTCTGAATTAGATGTGGACACAGAAATGTTTATATTAGTAAATATTAATATACTATATTATCGTAATACTGATTCGCTGCTGAACGTGATAACTGATAATAATAAAACCGACCACAGCGATTGGGTTTAGTAGAAACATTGGGAAATAATGATTAATGTACTAAATAGATTTGAATTCGAATAAAATGACAATTGTAGAGTTCATTGTTTCATTCATTATACTCTGATACCCTCATGTCTGATGATAAACTGTTTTTGGTTTTTTTTTTTTTTGTTGTAAGGAGAAGTTTTGATACATAAACACATAAATTATTAGAGGGTGCTAGTTAAGCCCCTATTTGCGCCTATCGTAATTAATAATTATTATTTATCATTCTGCAGTTTAAAATATTTCAATAACTTCATAGTTTATTATTAAATGAACGATTCCCCTAGTTCGCGTTAATATTATACAGATTGATTTTTTAAGCATGCTCACTCTATTTTTTGTTTTAATTATACATAATATATTTAAATACTGATTTTAGGAATTTTTAAATACACTTGAAGATTTTTGAATACTTCAGATCTTTTATACCATTTAAGGACGATGTTGTTACAAAACAAACTTCTGTTTTTCAAATAGGAATCCTCTTTTCTTACTTTTAATTATCCAGCAGATATATTTTTTTTTTTTTTAGAATTTTATGCATCTAAATCAAATTTTGAACTACTAGTATTTGAATTATACAACTTTGTGTGCTAAGGATAGTATGTATATGGAAATTGGTTAAGTAGATTTGAAAATATTTGTAATTATTAATTACCATTGATCTATCAAGGTAAATAATTTCTAACAATTACATCTAAGTCATATCACCCCCCTAGACAAATATAAAATTATAGTAATATTTTTAATTGTAAATAATAAACTAATTTTACTGATGATATTATACTACATCGTTATTCATTAATCCATGTTGTATATTATCTATTTTCTGTTATTCAATAAAAGCAATTTTGTTGGTTTTTAGTTTATAGTTGTTTTTATTGTCACCTGGTTCTGATTGGTGGGTTAGATCTTTGTCTAAGTATACTTAATTGTGAATAGGTACTACATCCAATATTAATATATTACTTATAGTTTTTATTGTAAAACCATATTTAAGGATTATTATCCTTGGTATAAACAAACCCTACTATACAGCAGAGTGGTTCCACAGTTTGAATAAAGCATTATTTCAAATCAAAAGGTGGAGTTGTACCCTCTGCACCTATGACCGATATACTATTATTAATTCCTTAGTACGATCTTGGGATCAAGTCAGCTCGAGAGTTAAAAACATTTAGAACTCAGATCTCACTGAGGAGACAGCTGAAATCCACTTAATAGAAACACCTATAATTATAATGTTGACATTGTTCCATAATAAAGTAAACTATGTTAGATCATTATTACTTGTTTCATGTCCTGATGTCTATAAGTAAAATAAATCTATATACATTAGATACTAGATACTATAAAGTATAATACCTTTGTTGATTCTTCTTCTTCTAGACATTCCACAAATCCATGTCTAATACCAATTGTAAGTTTAGGATTGGAAGTAAAATATGATACCATATGAGACTGAGGTATCGGATAAGAAGTTATTGTCATCAGTATTCGAATTGCATGATATGCATGCTCTGGTAAATGCGTATAAGTTACAAACCTTCAAACAAAAAGTTATACATAATTTACAAATAAAAAAAACTTAAACTATAATGTTTATACTAACTTGGACAAATCGATTATATAATCTGGTTCATTCGTTGCTACATTAATACTAACAAGAGTTTTATGCAATCCAGTATATATAAGAGGTGACCCAGAAGAAATAGATGCATTTAAAAATGTTTGCTGTAAATGTAAAGCCTGTTCTAAAAGACGTAGTACAACTAATGTCGTTTTTTCCATTGCTTCTTTACCACTAAATGAGGTATAGAGATCGAACATTTGACAGCCCGTATGCATTATATTTAAAATCTAAAAATGTGTTTATCATTTAGGTAGTAGAGAAATATTTATATAATTTATACTATAGAAAAATCTTACTGTTCTTAAAAAGTCTGAATTTGTGCACAAGTATGTCATGATATGAAAGCCAGGTGGTGGGTTGATATTAATAGTAGTATTATCGGGTAGAAAAACACTACTACCCACAAAATCCGTTTGCTGAGGTTCATATTGGTTCAAAAACTTTAATACGAGTTCCAGGCATATGCCACTTACTTCCCACTTGAAAATGATAAGATTAATTGAAATATTTTAAAAAATGTAAAAAATTAATTTCATTTACTTTTTCATTTTGTTTTTTATAACCTCTAGAGAGACATTTCAAAAAAATATTATTTAAAACAAAATTTAAATATGGATCAAAACCAGGTGTTCGGTTATTTGAACCCAAAAGGTTTGGTACTGGCTGTTCTGTAAGAGTAGACAATAATTTCAATAAAGCAATTGTCAATGGATATTCTTCATTGCGAGGTTCTAGATCATCTAACTCTGCCTAAAATAAAAAGATATAATAAAAAAAAATAAAGTAAATTACATAAACTAAAATGTTTTTATTTAAAATTGTATTTACCATTATACCACGACTTTGATAGCTGCTTATAGTTGGTACAGTTACAATTATTTGAGATGCTTCAAGAGTTTGCCAAAAATTGATTGGTATTATTGATGGTGGAGGTTTAACTAATGTAGAAAGTGTCAAAATTAAATCTGCCTTGAGAGAAATTCTCACTGGACATGATACAAGACCCAATAAAACTGGAAGTGTCTCCCATTCGGAACGGTCCACAAAAGTTACTTTTGACTTAACGCTTTGTTCTAAAAATAAACATCAATACAACTAATAATATAAAATAATATGTAAATCTATCTAATATTGTGTGCTACACAGAAAAAGACGGGAAGTGTCTTAGACAGATTCTTTGCCTTATTACATAAATCACACAAACTCCTTTTGTCACGCCTCTGCCAGTCCCACCGATATTATAATAATCCATAATGAACTGTTTTTACAATTCTCAATATCTAGATTAGCCAAACTGTTACATAGAGCAGCATGGAAGTAACTAAACTTCCATAAAAATTTGTTAAAGTAGACAAAACGTATAATTACGTTTATATATATTAATATGACAAAATTAATTTTTTGCCGAGTGAAAAAAGTAATAATTCATTGCTTTGACCAGCAGTACAAATTCAATTTTCGGTGTAGACGTGAAAAAAAATATATTTCGCTTATGAATAAAATTTTAATAGAAAATAATGGAACAAACCTGCTACATTTCTGATTAATTTTAATACAGCTTGAAGTCCTTGTATTTCAAGAGCAGTAATACCTTTTTGATGTCCTCTTTTGTACACAGTGTCAGTTGGAGGAATATTTTCTTGTCTTAAATTTGTATAATATCTCAAAAAAGTTTTGAAAAAGTGATCCCAAGTAAGATTTGAATTAGTTGCATTAGAATGAAAGTGATTAAACACATTTTCAGCCCCAGTTTCAGATGTTGCTAATGAGCTTAACATATTTAAGTATGGTACAAATAACATGTGAGGCAACATGTCACCAGTTTGACAAATAAATCTGTATAATGAAGCTTGAAATTTTTGAGTCGTTAAAAAAGATGACATCTTGATTGTTTTTAATTGTTCACGAGATGGTGGCCAATAATCCAAATTTAAATTCAATTCTAATGGATCTTTTGCATACAATGCTGCCATCAACATTAACAATTGTTCAAAATGATTTTCTTCACTTGTTGGAGGTTCTAATCCTTCCTAAAAATTCAATTGATTAAATAAAATTAGATCATTTAAAACATTGTTAGTATAAATTACTTGGTAATAAATTAAAATTGTATGTGCTATTTCATCTGATTTGTTTCTTATTTCTTTGACGGTATGTGGCATCATAACAATAAATTCAGTGATCAAATGATGAAATTTTTTTATCATGAATTCCTAAAATAAAAATTGCGTTTAAAACTAAAAAATGTGGTACAGTGTATCAGTATTTGAGACATTTTTTATGATGATTCATAATTTATTCAATTTAATAAGCTTAACACTAATATGGTTATTGGAGATATTGTGTAATGTGTATACTGATATTGTTTTTAATTAATACAAATGTATTATGTTATTATTATCTAGAAAACAGTAATATCATTCTTAATTACTTTTCAGTACTCAAAATTAATTTTTTTTTTATTTAAACTGCACAATATACAAAAACCTATAATACGTACCACATAATGAAGAAATTCTGAAGGAGCAACATTTTGGTTCAAAAATCTAAATACTTTAGTATCCATAGCATTACTAATTAATGTTTCATCAATTTTGAATAAATTTTTATCCTGAAATACATGTTGTGAAGAACGTAATTTTGAGAATGCTACAGCTAATCCAAAAGTAGCAATACTTTTCAGTTCTGGCCATTCCCAATCGTGTGTAGTAAGTTCAGTGTATGCCGAAGTTAAAAATTGTTCCTTAGTATCTAAAAATTTGTTTTTTTTAAATAATAAATATAACAAATAGGTATATTTTATTATTTGTTGAATTACCACCACTAATTTCTTGAGTATTATTCATACAATCCAAATCAATAGCATATAAAAATGAAGTCACCATAAATAAAGGTACTTTGCTAACCACTCCATGAGATTCTACATCTGGTTTTATCTTTTGCAAATGTTGTAATAAACTAAATAAAATTATGAAGGATAAATAATAACACTTTAAAAGTAAATGATAGTATTCAATTGAAAATTGAAAATTAAAATGTTATAACTTACCTAATTAATTGTTGTTTTGATAATCCAAATTGAATAGAATAATAAAATACACATTCTGCTAACATTGTACGAATTTCAGTAAATAAGCTCACGACAAGTTGGTGATGTTTTGGACCACCAATTGCTTTATTTTTTTGAAGCAATTCGATTTCTTTAGTCAAATCTTTGTTCTCCAAAACAACTAAATAAAAAATAAAAATTTTAAGTAAGAATACAGATAAAATTAAAATTAAGAAATTTAATTACTTAAAATATTAATAAATAATCCATCATTCATTAGTTGATCAACAAATTGGCCAAGATGTTGTGCACATGCTGGATCTACACGTGGCATCCAAGTTCGACCTGTGCTTCCTTCAATGAGAAGTCTTAATGAAGATGCAAGCATACGATGTGCATTATAATACAACAATACTGCTACTAAACCTCGGCAGAGTTCTGGATATTTTGGATTTTGGTATCGAGCTATTTTTATTTAAAAAAAAACATTTTTATTCATCAAATTCCTTTAAATAATATAATATATAATTTTCAGAAAATAAATAAATTAACAAATTGATTGAAAAATAATCCATTATTAAAAGCACCATATTAATTTATAGTTTCAAATAAATCTTATATGTTACTCTATTTAAAATCTATGAAATAAGTGTAAAGACAAATATTCAATTACCAGTATTTAAAAGTTCCAAAGACATGAGTTCATCTAAATCATACATATCTGAGAGAATAAGCACTTCTTCGGCCATATCTTTTGGTAATGCCAACATCTCAAATTTCTGAATTGGTTTTCCATCTGCCAAAACTTTCATTATTTGTTCTCGACTTTTAACATTTTTTGGCTAAAATTATTGGTTTTAATATAAAAATGTACGATTAAAAACATTAAATAACAACTTACTGGGTTCTTAAATACATTCAAAAAATGTGGTTTAGCAGCACGTAAAATGCGTTTTAAAAATGCTACATTCGGTCTTTCATTTGTAAAAATGTTCTCCAAAACAGGAAGCAGCTCCGTATATGGTGACCACGAACTTTGTAACAATTCAGCTAATTAAAATTAAATAAATTATATTATATACATAATTAATGGAAATAAAACAAAATGGCAAGCTAGATAAATTAGAAACATAACATTTAATACAAATATATAAGTTCCGGCATAAAATTATTTTAAATGAGTTCAATTTTACTCACTCTCCATGCTTAAGGCAGTTGTAATAATAAATTTCAGCAGTTTCAACAATTATTTAATCAAACAGAACAAACAGACGACAGAATACAGAAATACAAAATCGTTAATATTAATTTCATATTAAGTTCAAAGCACATAATAATATGTTATTACCATAATTCACAATATGAAAATATTAAAACAACAAAAAATAAATACGGCAAAACATTATACAATTTTTTTTTAGGTTATGGCGGTTAATTTTCTGTTAATATCGTTAACAGCCGTGGTATCGCCCATTATCTATGATTATGGTCCTATTATCATTTATCACGGCACGGACTTTATCACGGTGTATCCACAGAATACCCCGTGTCTGTGGTACAAGTGTAAGATCCTATGGTATCAATTTTGAATACTTGAATGTATCATAATTCATATTTCATAGTCATAGATCGTGGTACTGAATTACCGTGGTAGTTTCTCGTCTGTAGTTTATCTCAAAGTATTTTGAATTAATATTGACATGTCATCCGACTATTGTCGAATTTGTACATCTATTTTGCGTGATTATTTTGGTCAAGACGTTTCTGAAATTGCAAAACCTTTACAATGGGGTCAGAAATCCCTGATGACTTTGAGTACCATGTTGGATGGAAAATATCCCCGGCACTTGATACAGGAAACGATAATTGTTTTATTGCAATTCAATTTTGTATCGGCAATTTGTAATGTCCACTCAGTACAAATAGAATACAAACTGAATATGGAAAATATTCTAATGATTTTAAGGTACCCAAAATATTTATCAATTATTAAGAGAAAATTTGGTAATCAATACGAGGAACTTGTTGAAACTTTACTTTGTCTTGGTCGAGCTTCATTATCAAAAATTGTTAGTGAATGTATTAAATTACAAAATAAAACCGATGATTTGTACAATAATTATTGGGAAAAAGCTATTGAATTAATAAGAAATGAATATTTTATAAGAACACCTACATATGTTGTTTGGACTGAAGTTAAACAAAATAAAATATTTACACCACCAACAAAAAATCAAAAAGATGAGAAAAAAATTTTGTTTACCCTCAATTTTAATAAGTTTCATCAAGACATGAGAAATAAAATCATCATAGATGCTGTGGTAAGAACATTTGATGATACAATTGTGGGTGAAGTAATGTCTACAATATTAAGTCAATGTGCTGACAGTAGCGCGCCAGTTTCAAACCCTATATCATTGCAATTAATTAGAAATAATTTATCTGTTGGTCATAATTATTTATTAGAATATATAACAATGATAGAAGAAGACCCTACTAAATTTTTATGTAAATCTTATGGTACAATGTGTAACATTACTGTTAATTTTAAACAGATCATAAATTGTTTAAATGATTCAATAATGGACCAAGTAGTAAGCTATAAGTTTGGTGAAAGTTCTGCAAGGTTATTCAGAGCGACTAGGAGCAACAAACTTCTTGAACTAGAACGTCTGCAACAAACTGCTTTAATACCAGACCGTGAAACAAAAACATTAACATCTGAACTATTTATGAATAATTACCTCCAAGTTCAAGAATTAAGAAAACCAAATACTCGTTTAGGTCGAAATGATGGGAAATCTTTTTATTTGTACCATTTAAATGAACGTCAACTACATCAAGAATTAACAGAAGAAATACTAAAAATGATTGGGAACTGCATGATGTGGAAGTTTAAGACTTGTGAAGATAATAAGAGATTACTTAAAAATAAAGCTCGATTTGATGGTATGGTTCAAGGATTACAAGATAAACAAGAAGCCGACAAGGATTTTTTCGAAGAAGCTATGGACAACTTATTTTCACCGAGTGAACGAATATTGCTGGACTCAATAAACAGGCTGTTGCGCAAGTGTCAGCTAAACATTATGAGATTAGACGTATGTTTATTTTTATTCCATTCTTATAAGCGATACAATGAAACAATTAAATAAATGTTATTGGTTTTATAACTGTATTTTAATTATTCTAAACTATTTTTAAGAACAATTGTATATATAAAAGTTTTTCTACTACTTTAAATTTAAATACTTGGCAAATTTGTTTCATTCCTAAATCAACAAAAATGATCTAATGAAATGAGTAATTTATAAAATTTATGTTGCATTGAACCAACTAACAAAAACCATAAAATATGAATAATAAATAATATATTGTGATGGATCATGGATGTGTCCAACAGTCCAAATTTGAAATTTGTTAATTCTATCATATGTTTGAAGTATAGAGCATTATATTACTGACTAGAATAGAATATTCTTATATAGGATTATATAAGACCATGGACAGGATGGTAAATGGGCATTCCCCCCCACAGATACATTTTTTATGCCTACGTTTCTTTCTATTTTTTCTAAAGATAACTATTTAATGATATTATAGTATTGTATTAATATTTAATACCATTATAGTATAATAGTATTAATATGAAATTATTTTTTTTTGCCTATTATGAATATTGATTGATTATAAATACTAGTATTAATTACAATCAATGCTGCTATCCAATACTGACTGAATACAAATACATTTCCAAATATTTTTATAAATATAATGAATTATAGATGACGTATATGTTTAATCAACTGAACTACTTCTCTAACTCAGATAACTTACTTCTAAACTTTGATAAGTTTATTTAGTCACGGATATAACCAAATTTGATATAACAATAGATTAGAATTAAAATGTATTTATAAACCTTGATTCTTGAATTTCGGGTACACGACACGAATACACGATAGAAATTTGCTGGGATAAAATGATGTGAATAAAAATGAACCAGGTCGCCGGGATGTATGGACTTAGGACCATAATTTTAAAATTTGCGGGATAATTTTAAACCGGTTAACCCATAGACATGATATAAAAGAATATCTATAATATAGATATAGATTCTATATTGAGTTTAACATGGGCAATAGACAAGACATATATTTATTCATGACAATGTCATGGATTTATTATTTTATGTCTAAGGATGAATGGATGCTAATTTATTTAGTCATGTATGAGATTTAGGCATTTAGCCTATCGAATTTCCAGATGTTTGTAAAATAAAACTGATAACAAAAAAGTTTTTATTTATAACATAGATAATACATTATAATATTATCCATGGATATATCTTAAATCGTGATCTTGGCACATAGTGTATAGATGAGGTGATAGCATGAACTAAGATATGGTGATGGCACATTAAAATTCTTAAGCAGCAAAACATGGCATAACCAAAATTTTATCTGCTTAATAAATTTATCCAACAGTCAGTTATCAGTTATCTATATAGACGTATACTAGTAATTACTAATTAGTATATCTATAACTACTGAAAAACCAGACCTAAATCGTATTTTGTGGAGATCGGACGTGGCTTGGTGTCTGGTGATCATATTTAAATTATATACCTATGTACCGATTTCATTCAATTTTTTTATTAAATATTTAAGTCAATTATTTGTCCATCTAATAGTTGTTTTGAGGAATTATATTAAGACGGATATGCGAGAAAGTAGTCTACGATGGATGACGACACTATCGACAAATTTTCCAGTCAATGTATGGGTTTATTTTGTCTATTGTCATTAATTATCTCTGTTACACCATTAGAAACTGTATTTATTGAATATGAAAATGTTTTTAGTACTTGATTCTTTTAGCTCACGTACAATTTAGTCTAAACTCCAGATAGTCTAATATTAAAAGAAATTTAAAAATTGTTTTAGATACCAAACCTACTAGTTTGGAATCAATACCTAAAATGCTTTTATCCCTAATTTATGTAATAACAATAAGGTTTATTGCTGTTTCAAAGAAATTAAAAAGTTAAAATTTATAGTCTGTAAACATAGAATACTTTTTAGTATTTATAAAATAAATTCATACTGTTAAAAAATGTAAAATAATTTTGATTTTAAACCAGATTATTAAATTTTTAATTATATAATATATTATCATTATTATTATATGAATATGATATAATATACCTATTGTAATATTTAACTACTAAGGGCCAATTTCACCAGCACAGTTAATTACGATTAAAGTTAACCGGAGTTTAAATCGACCGGTTAAATATCTGTTATCAGCCGATTAAGCGTTAACTGTGTTGGTGAAATCAGCCCTAAATGTTGCAAGTTTGGCTTGGAAGTTTTCTATCTTCACCTAAACTTTAAAAAAAATCTTTTACTATGAATTAACCAGTTATTACCCATAATTGGATCTAGTAATGCATATGGTTCTATTAATAACTATTAATTCTTGAATTATATTTATGACTTATGTATCTATATCTTTTAACTGCTTTGAAAAAAATGTGACTAAACATTTTTATGCAATAATTAGTTCTATCATTTTTATTTTTTATTTAAAATTAATTTTATCCGTAAATTAATTTAATTATTATTTGATCAATGTACTTATTTATATTTGAACTTTATATAATTTCAGCTGTTTATGATCATGATGGTTGTGAAAAGACACCACTTTATGCCAAAAATAACAATGAAAAAGCTCTACTTAAATTAATTGTAGGTTTTTGTATGGTATTTTGCATTGGATTATTAATTATTTTATTAATTCACATTCATTATGGATCACATCAGGTATGATAAATTTAAAATATACGTAGTAAAAAATTAAATTAAAATCATATTAACTTGAAAGTTAGTACCTCATGGAAATGTAGCAAGTGATAATGATCAATGCTCTCAACACGGAATTGACGTGCTCAAAATGGGCGGTAATGCAGTTGATGCAGCAATTACTGCTGCATTATGCAACTCTGTAGTACTTCCTCATCTTTCAGGATTAGGAGGGCAAGTAAAATAATATATAACTTAAATACTATATTATTTTAAAATTATCTAATTATCTTTTTAGAAGTGGTGTTATGGTGGTGTATGATCATCGAACTGGTATAGGAAATACAATTGATTTTAGAGCTACACATAGTTCACATAATATTATCGGAGTACCAGGTTTTATAGCAGGATTGTTTTATGCTAATGTAAAATATGGAATTCTTCCTTGGAAGACACTAGTTGAACCTTCCATAAACCTAGCAAAGTAAGAAAGACCCAATTTACTAAAATATGTATTTATACCAAATTATTGTATTTATTTTCAGGATGGGCATAACTGTTACCAAAAGTTTACTTGAAGCAACTTATCAGAATACCACTATGTTAGTGAAAGATGATAACCTTAAACGTTGGTTATCCACAGTATCAACTAGATCACCTGGCCAAATAGTTAAAGCACCAAATGGTCTTATAAAAACTCTTACCTCAATATCTTTAAATGGACCCATTGGTATGCTATAAAAAAAAGGACGGTACATTAATAATATTGTTACTTTTATATCATGTTAGTAGAACTTGTATATTTTATGTGTTCCCACGAATAAATCATAAATGACAAATAAGGTACTTAAGTTATTTAAAACTTGGTTCTGTAATTGTTCTAATGTAAAATAGATATGATATGTGATATTTTTACAATTTTATGAAATGTGAATCAAAAAATATATTAGTGTGGTATCTACTATATGAACATATTTATAAAAAAATATTTAATTTAAATATAATATGGTTTTTTTTTTTTTAAGAATTTTACAAAGAAATGTCTAAAGAATTGGAGTCTACCTTAAAGCCAGATGATGTAATTAGCTACCAACCGCTTATTTTACCAGTATTAAAACAAAATTTTATGAACTATTGCATTATAACTTCAAATAATGGTACCGGAGGACCAATTTTACTGGAAGTATTAAGTAAAATCAATAATACTAATACAAATGTTGAAGATCTATCATTATTGAATAGCTTTAAAAGTACGCAATTTGGAAGCCTAAAATGTATTTATTATTTAATATAATTTCATGATGATTTGTAATGGTTTAGGAGATAATTGGAATCAAAATTCAGGATTACAAGTTTCTACTACAGATGCTTTTGATCTTTATGTAACTATTATAAGGTATATAATACTTATTACTTATATTAATGATATACTGTTTATTATCGAAATAATATAATAACATGAAGAGACAAAAAAAAACTAAAAGTAGATACAGCTTATGACACCACACCAAAAGCATAGCTTGTGGTGGGTGAAGCAAGCTCAAATACTACACAATTTAACATAACAATGCAACATTAATATAGATTAAACAATGGAAAATAAATTATAATTTTCAGTTTTTTTTTCAATCGTAACGTTATATGATTTAGATTATGATATTATTTGATAAAATATTTATTCATATTTGTATTTGTATTTTAATTTGTTTCTTAGTGGTCTTGGTTCTGTTTTTGGATCCCATATTTTAACTAATTCTGGTTATATTTTGAATAATATTTTGGATTCAAATCTTAAAGATCATATGATAAATCAAACAGAACGAGTGACATCATTGCATTTACCAGTTATTGCTGTAGAAACAGGAAATATATGTGGAAGAAGATTAATCTCAGGTGCTGCTGATGTACGTGATGGTACTCAATTACTTTTATCAATGTTAAAAACAGATCCACAAGACATATTAAGTGTTAATAATATTCCTCGTTTTCGTTTAAAAAATAATGATGTTGCAATTGAATATCCAAGTAATATAACTAAACAATTTTCAGAATTATTATTAAGTATTGGATTTAATTTATCTGAAGCAACTTTGCCTTATCCTACTTCTAATATAGTACAAAAAAAGGGAGATAGATCTGTTGCTTTCTCTGATTCTCGTGGATCTGGGAAATCTTATACTTTATAGTATATAAAAATTAATTATTAAGTATATGTTGAACTTTATGTATGTTATATATATATATTTAAACAATGAACTGTAATTAGTGTTGTATTATAAAATATATATTTTTTTATTTGGACCTATATATAATAAATACATAATATATAAATATACAAGATCTAATGTTTTTTTT
>WHPZ01538673.1:0-20895 GCA_016617965.1 Macrosiphum rosae | reverse complement strand
CTCCCCCATATCCGACTTTGCTGCAGTCTGCATGCGGTGACTCGCGTTTTCCTAAATATCTCACAGTCATTGCGCGGGACGAATTTTGCCAGCAGCTGTCGTACAATATTATAATACATTGGAATTTATTATATTTTTTAATCAATATTAATTTTTTTCGGGAAGCGTGGAACACGCAGCCCGCCCGACTTTACTTCACTGGTATTATAATAACATTGTACTCCAGCGAATTCAGGGATATCGAATATTTCGTAACGAAATGCGCGCGTCTCGCCGGAAATCGTTTCGCGTGTACCTACATAGAAATTTTATGGATACCGAGAATATTATTGTATTCTCGTCAGTATGGTTTCTCGTACTTCGATAGAAGGGGAAGAGGTATTTTTTTCAATGTCGCCCGAGATCGACCCATATATTATTATTATGATATCGTGAGGTATTCGTGTCGTCTCCGTCTTACAAAATATGTATATATTATGTACGACATGGCAAAAACTGTTTTGCGTGGGACAATCATTTTACTCCCTCTGTGTATAGTAGAATATTACCAAAATTCCACAACGCGACGCGAACAAATACATAATATTTTTAAGTGTTGTCGGTTTGATAACATTAGGGTTTTTTTTTCATTCAGTTATTGAAAATTATCGGTTAGTGCGATCAAAAAAAAAAAAAAAAATGAAAACACTACAGATAAATAGTTTTTCCCTATGCCTGGTGGAATTTCGGTAATTCTACTACGGAGGGAGTATAGTTGTCCCACGCAAAACAGTTTTTCCTAAAATATGTTGTACACATTTTACAAGTCGGAGACAATGTGGGTGTGACATCCTCTTGAGGGGTGTACCTTTCCGCCCGATGCCTCTTAAGGTTCCCGGGATTTCATCAGTATTAGATATATCATTTTATATGATGTCTGTGAGAGTAAACGGAATAAAATTCTCCGGGAAAAAAAAATCCCTATACTACAATACGCAAATCATTACTCACAACCACATGAAAATGATTTACAAATATTTATTAAACGCTGATTACCACATAGTTATAATATTTAATCACAAATAATATATAGGTAGGTATGTATGTAAGTAGGTAAATAATATACATATCATTTTTTAATTTCATAATTGATATTCAGGTATTGCATAAGTTTGACAATTATAAAAAATTTATAATAAAAAAAAAAAACAATTTATAAAATAAATATCGAATACTTACAATATTTAACTTACTTTCATATAATGATTTTTAAACATAAGTTAAACTATAAGTATTCAATATTTGTTTTTTTTTTGGTTTAATGATTTCGTATTGCTTGCTTTTAATTTTCTACAATCGTTATGCGGATACGTCACAATAGTATAAGCAAATCTAGTAAAAAATTGGATTAAAATAGACTTTGGATTGATTAATACTATTCACCATCATAAGAACTATTCTCCTTAGTATAGTAACTTTACGGTATGAGGGATGGTTCTGATTTGACAAACGGAATAGTTTCTATCGCTGCTGGACGCTCCTGTTGATGCACAGATGGTACGAAAAATCTTCATAATTGAAATTTTAAGTCAATAAATTCCAAAAATCAGAATAAACTAATTTTTAATGGAAAAAATGGGGTTCGTCATGCTCGGCGAGACCCTCGGAATCACCCTGTACATGCTTATATGTATACCACCTATCCACGAGTATGTCTATAAATAGACCGGTCGTCGTCTGTTCGGAGGGGCCCTATAATAGTTGTAGACGCTACGTTTATAATAATAATAATAATGTCCGATTTTAATGTGACGTCTGTATATATCTCGACTTCCGAGTTACGCCGACAACCACCGGCTGCAGGGCCCGGACAGACGACTTATTCATTCCGCATAATATATATTTAGGGTCGCTGTCGCCGTATACTCGCACATAATATTCCATTATTATATTATATTATATTATCTCAAATAATATTGTTGTGTCAAAACGTCTGCTGTCGGCGCCCCAGCACATCATAATAGGTAGGTAGGTATACCAAAAACGACGTCACCGTGAAAACGATCGTCCGGCGATAAGTCTAAATATAATATACGACATTATCGTAACAAAGACGTTGGTGAGCTGCGCATTATATATTATATTATGTGTGTTATAATGCGCATTGTACCTACTGTACGCAGACACAGTGTATCGCACACAATGACGGTCGGTCACAAAACGTTTTGGAAAATAATAATACACGAAAATACTGCGAGTTCGGATAGAGATCTATCTGCAGACTTTACACTCAAGACACGATCCGATCGGGATCGCATACGACGACGAGCACTGCGCAGTGACTATAGCAATAAAAACGCAAACACAAACTATTAAGCATATTACAATATTATTATCATTCGCGATCAGGGTCGGGCGGTAATCGCGGTTACCTATATTATTATGTAGGTATGAAAATCTCGTAACCGAGTCGCATATATAATACAATTTTGTAACTATTTATCGTAACTATCTTGATCGGATAATACGCGTGTTTTCGAATGACTTTACAATGTAACTATAATACATGGTCACAGTTTGTATTTTGAATTAAAATAAAAGATACGTCTATTCTTAGGTATAATAAATAGGACGATATCGATATCATTTTTGTTGTCATTTTAAAATATTTAAATAAAAACAATGATTCGAAAACATCGGCGTGTGGGTATAAATTCGGTTTTTTTTCAAAAAAATAAATAAAATATCCATACAACCATTATATAATTGCCTATTAATTTTAGTTTTCATTAGTAGGTAGGTACTATTACGACTTGTCTATAATATTAAATTGGTTTACAATGACAAGTGTGATAATTAATCGCAAGCAATTGCAGTATTATTTTATTTTACAATACAAACGATATCTATTCTGGTGGAAGTAATTTTTATTTTTTTACGACACGAGACGAAATAAAATTTTGAAGGGCTGATTGTTGGCTATGTCGGTAATAACTCGTCGTTTGGCTGATGTCTTGCACAATTATATCGGTGTCGCGTGCAATTATAAGCGTGGAAAATGAATACAAGTGCAGACGGCGGACACGAAGAGGCATGGGACTTTAAAGTTAATCTGTGGCCGACTGTGACAACTCAAAAAAAAACCATTTTTCGTGTACATTATTATAATAATGTTTTAAACGCTCTAAATAAAATTGCGAAATTGAGGTGGAACGACCGAATTTGGTATGCGGCATCTATGTGGCTGAGTATAGTCTAGCCTTTCTCGTTTTGTTAAAAAACGACCGAAACGTATGTACTTACTTACCTATGCATATTGCGGTTTTGAGTAATCGATTTAATACACTATAATATGTATTAATAGTGCGCCCGAGAAAAGTTCAATTACCTTCAATCTTAGCCGTCAGCTAAAGTATTCGAGCCAAGCCCGCGGTGCTTGGCAACTGCAGGCAAATAGTCATCACGAGTTTGGTTGATCAATTTTTTAATATAAAAGCTGAAAAGTCGTAAGAAACTCGCGTCGCACCAAATTAATTACGAATTCTCCTTATAAAACCCTTAAAGCTTTTAATGCTTTACAGCACATTTCCACGAGGTTAATATTTGCAGCGTGGCTTGCATATTTTATTTATGTGTTATTATATGCTCGAACCATATACTCATCATAATACCTACGCATATCATATAGTCGTAACCACTTTGTATGATAATGTTATATCTCGTAACCGATGTTTTAGTACATTTCAATGTTAATGCAGGTACTCTTAAATATTTAATCTGACGAAATCAAAATAACATTTTAAGTAGGGCTGTGAATTTGTAGGAAAGAGCATTTTTTTTGGCGAATTTGTAAGTACATAATTTATATTGTGTAACTCCGAATCCTTTTATGAAACTTTTATCTTGCATTTTTTTGAATTCTTAGGTCATATTATTTTCCTTTTTTAGTCCATTTTCCGGTAGTTTTAATCGGATTCCGTTTTAAGTATTTAAGTTTGTTTTATTATTCTAACAAAATAAATACACAAAAAAAAAAAATGCTTCAAAAATGTTTCAAGTGAATAAGATTATACAAAATTCAAATTCGATCAATATTTGTAATAAATAAACATATTTTTATGCATGTAAAATGTAACGCGTATTGATGTATAATATCCTATAATATCAATATAAATATAAAAATTAAATTAAAGACCATTTAAAATGAATTTTATACTATAATTTTTCGGCGCTTTATATTGCATTTTTTGCATTTAAAGTCGTGCATATCGTATTGCAATTTTTTTACAATTTTTAATACATTTTTTAAGGTTTTTTAGTGCATTAAATTCACAGCCCCGATTACAATAATTAATATCAAGTGACTATAATAGGTACTTGCCTATAGTTACTTTACATAACATCAATGTGTAACTCGGTGTAACCAGTTACAAACAATCGGTTTATTGCCTGCAATCTCTGTTATTGCGAAATATCACGTGTACAATAATTTACGGGACGTCCGTTTTTTGCCTACGCGTGTAGGTATATGCTTTCAGTAAATTTTTCAGAACATTCGGCTGAACTTTCATATACCACTCTCACATACCAACGGGTATCCTTATATATATATATATATATACATATATCTAACACCGGTTCTCCGTTCGAATTTTGTTAATTATTCATCAATATTTTACAAATAAAAAAAAAGTACCTATTTATATAATATGGTAGGTATCCTGCACAGCGGGATAAAAAATGTGGATTGTAAATAACCTAAAGCACCGCCGGGCGGGTAAAAAAAAAAATAGAAAAAAATAGCGTATAGCTGCGGGTCGTAAAGGATCTCTCTACGGGCTACGCGTACAGTCTCTACAACTCAAACCGTTTTTATGTACAACTTCGTGAATATTAACAATACATTAATATTGATAAACGTGCATCGAATCTATGGGAAAAAAAAAACCCGGAATGATACCCCCCGATAAAAAATTCCCAAAGCTATAGGTGAGTACCCTAACTGTTGGACATACAGTTGTCAAAAATAATAATTAATAATAATAAAAGTTCGGATGATAATTATTATATCATTGTTATAAATTATAATATTATTGATAAATAGGTGTGTGCATATTACCCATATGATATTGCTACATAAATATCATTTTTAGGTAGTTACCTATATTTAGTAATGATAATAGTGCAGTAAGTAGAATCTCGATTTGACAAATATAACAGAGAAATCAAACAATATAATGTTTCAAATGAGTTTAGATATTTTTTAAATTAACCGTATTCCTGTTTATGAATCCCGATATCTTAAATGCACTACATTTATTTATATATTTACTGGGAGGTAATTCTGACGACCCCAAGTAACAAATTTGTCTGGATTTTACTATAAAATTAAAGGATCATTTCGATACTTTAAAATATATTCAAACGTATTTAGTATATTTATTTATTATAATATAAATTATAATTTTGCTTTCTGATCGGAAACAACATAACTACAACTCGTATACGAAATAGATCAATTTTTTCTTGAAAATTTGTCCATCTCATGAAGTGGAAACGGTAAATAATATAGGTACTGTGTGTACACAAAAACACTTACAAAGTTAAACACTTAAATATTAAAGTCATTT
Organism: Macrosiphum rosae; assembly: GCA_016617965.1. Classification (NCBI taxonomy): domain Eukaryota; kingdom Metazoa; phylum Arthropoda; class Insecta; order Hemiptera; family Aphididae; genus Macrosiphum; species Macrosiphum rosae. The sequence continues at coordinate 15,286 of WHPZ01538673.1, read as the reverse complement.
TAAGTATAAGAAAAATACCTATTTAAAAAACAAAAAAAATGTTAATCTCAGCAGATCGTTTTAGTTTAAAAATTGCAGTGAATTGACCTCTTATGAAATTTAAATACACATTGTATAATTGAATACGACTGAACGATTATTATATTGCTCCTGCAGGAGTGGCCGCCGGGGTGGATCTAGACATTAATTGATCGGGCTAAACACGATAGATTGTGTAAGTCATATATAAATTTATTACTACCTATCGTATAGCTGTGAAAAGCTATGAATCGCAATAAACATATTGTTATAAAATACTACAGCTGGATCTTTTAACACCCGGGATCACGGCTTTGCCCTTGTACATTTGTGGCAAATCTCATACATATATAGTCTCGGCTCGAGTGTATCTCAGTCTAAGTGTCCCTTCAGTTTGAGAAGTATTGTTGTGTATACACCTAAGCTACACACATACGTTTGGGATACATTTTCTTTATTTGAGAGCACAAGTGCGAAATTTCGATGCACACCCGGTCTTCCCGCGTAACCATACGGCAACCATTTATAGACAGAAAGAAATTTCGAATTTCCACCGCGAATCTCAAGATCCCTGCTTGACCACCTCGGATAATCCTGTCTTATTGCACATCAATAGATGGTTAGAGGAACCAATATTCCAAGTGTCGAATCCATACGTTTCGTAGGTTTTGAGATGAAGCCATGGATGAGTGGTATTTGAATTATATATAGGTATATAATATAGATTGTAGATAGGTACGTCCGGCCTATATTGTTATATAGAGACCAACGAATATGACAATACTATATGAATTACATACCTACCTAAAAATGGACTAAAAAGTCGGCCGTTTTAAATAGTATCTTGCGATGAGGAGTTGGGAGGGGGGCTAAAACCGCCTCTGTAACTTATAAACCACCCCTTCTATCAGTGGCCAAATGTAAGCTCCTACACGAATAACCTTTTTACCTGAAAGTCAAAGATACTCTAATCTACATGGACTTTTTACCTGAAAAAAAATAAGCTAACATCCTATAGACTCCAACATTTTATTTGAATACACGATTTTCGAATTGAAAAGCTCAAAAAGCTAAAAATTATAACTTGAAAATAATAACTCTAAAAATATATTTTTATAGATAAAATTCAAACACTTGGTTAGTGATTTATTTTAATATATGATTATTATTTAAGTTTTTATTTATACAGGTAGCTGAATTGATTTTTTTGTAATATATATTAATGTATTGCAAGACAGATATTTTATTTTTTATGTCGAAAATACGAAGACATATTATTTTTACTGATTTCTTTTTTAACATTATTTAGATTTTTTTACCTGGAGGAAATTATTAAAGTTTGATAATTTACATAAGTATGCTAGGAGGAAACAACAGCGGTACAAGCGGTATCCACCTTTTTAAAAATTAATTTGACCGTTTTTTGAAAACTTACTATTATCTTGCATTTTTACTATCGTTTGTAGGAGTCAACACTATCTTTTGTAGGAGTAAGCACTACCTATGTCTATATATGTAGGAGATTACCTACATTTGTAGAAGTTTACCATTCCCCTTATCAGTGTCTACTGCAGTCGGACCGATCGGCGCAGAAAACCTTTCGCGTTTTCGCGGTATTCGTCATTAGCATAATATTATTATTAATATCGTTTTGTCTGATAATTATTATTCAAAAGTCGAATTCCAAATAACTCACGGCTGCGCGCGCAGTCGCCCGAGTGTAACTATTTGAATATTTGATATTCATATCCATACCGTTATGGTATAATATATTATCCATTATGTATAGTTAATGGGGATGAGCTGTTATATTTCCTCGGGTACGAATTACACGGCTGTCTGAATGCGAGTAAGACGGGTTCATTACCTATATACGTATATAATTAAGCTTATATAGTGCGTTATACCGACGACCAAACTATCCATACCTACGGCGGTGGGTTAATGTCTACCGATCGAATAAAACGCATCGCGACGTGTTTAATAATAATAGTGCAATAATTTATGCCTACCTACGGATTATAGCAGCTGCAGCTGTCGCGATACCATTCATATCATCAAGAGTTGTGATAACAATAATAAACGTATCTATATGGCCATATTTTGACAAGTTAGAGGTAACTGCATAAAATTACAATATTTAATAATCCACTGCAGAACTGATAGTTTAGAACAGCGAGTCGAGCCATTTCACCGTTAATACCTACCGTATAATGGACCCTATCTAAAGACGTTACTGCGGTGAGGTTGGCAATGCTGGGCACTGACTGTATAGTTATAGAAAGTCAGAAGTAACTTTTAACTTAATATTAGTCACTCAGTAGCTAGTTGTATTTTTCTTGTAAGTATATTGAGTGACTGACCGGTTATTTCTAAAAAAAATCATTTTGTTGTTGAAAAGTTTTTTTTTCTCGTTAACTATTCTTAATTAATAATTATGTACTTACAACAATATTTGTCAAATCCCGAAAATTCGAAATTTCGAACAAACACTTTCTTTGAAATTTAATCAATGTCTCGTAGGATTATTATATTTCCTATATAGTTTGATTCCGGTTTCTTTACATATCCGTATACAAAAGTTTATATTTATTTTACACATAAATTGTAATGTATTTTGCGGTACATAACTTTTTTCTAACCCGTCGGTAACTTAATTCATGTCTTAACCGGCAAACCATTATAATTTCTCAAGTGACTCAAATATACATATAACTAGTTAGTTTGTTTTCTATATTCTCACTCCGACTGGTCACACATTATCACTAACTTGCCCAGGCCTGTTGGTTGGCATTAACCAGAGCGAGAGTGTGTCATGAAGCTATATTAAAAATCGTGATTAGGATCAGACGTCTGTGTCGGTCTGTCCCGCCCGGCTACCCGCGGCGATCGTCGGGGGCCCTCGGAAATATATTTTTCAACACTATAGCTGGAGGCACATATACAGCTAAATATGGGGAAACACAAGTATATATTTTAAATCACTTGTGAGTCGTGAGTGGGACATTTCAAATGCATTTTGAATTGTCGACACAACGCGTCTGGCTTATATATCCAACACGCCGTTGTGCATAGCATTAAAATATTATACGTTCTCGTGTGCACTCTGGGAGTTATGTGTAAACGAGTAGGTGTAGTTGGTATAGATACCTATGTATCTTGAAACACAAAGTTCTAAAAACCAAACACAAATATTCGATTAGCCTATGATATCAAGATCCTTTATTCAGTCTGTCGGTCGAAGGAGCAGACGCCACCTTCCAACTATTATATAATCAGAGAATAATATTAATATTATGTTAGTATCTTCCAGCAACAAATTTAAAAAAAAAAACCGCTACCTGTATACATATTGAAAGAAACTACGTAGGTGTCGTGAAGTTCGTACAACCGATTTCAATAATAAAGTCGTAAACAGTTCATAAATATTCCGAAGAAACCAGAAGAAATGACTTCATATGATATGAAAATGTTTTATTATTTTCGTACTATAATAACGTTTTAAATTTGGATTTGACTAATAAATTATTTTGTTCTAATCAATACGTATTTACACATTTTTATTTTAAATATGCGCTAAAATTGCCAATTGTAAATCTAATTTTTTTGTCCAATTTTAACGGTAAAACCGTTTATTTATTTTTCATTTATTTATTTATTAAATGAATAATTACAATATTATATTACCTATTCATTTATTTTTATAATTTTTTTCAAAATATTCTTTTTGATAATTTTTTTTATTTTTTATTAAAGAAATATTCATTATAAATAATTTAAAATTTACAATAAATACTATATCTACCAACTTTAAGCTAGGCTTGTGTTGTTTTAAGAAAATTGCTAAATATTTAATATTATAGATTGTCGAATTGCAATATTATGATACACGAATTTCCCTTACAAAACTGTAGAGCTAATAAATAAAACAAACTATTCTAGGGAATCTATTAACCGATTTAAATCGATTTTTCTAAATTCCTGGAGTTAAAGAACCCAGTTTTCTCAATATGAATTGGCGTAGAGTTAAAAAAAAGTTGACCCGAGATAGTTCACGAGTTTTCCCTGACATAATATTTCAATTTTTTATTTCGTCAGGTCCTCCGCCGTTATACGCCCTGTATACCAAACGCGAGTGTGTTGTTAATATTATCACACCCAACCGTATACGACTGGCAGGCCCAACTGCTGCCGCTGTAGTGTGTATAATAACTAATAACGGTATAGCTGCGGTATATATGGTATACAAGCGCCAACGGGAATACTTACACGATTATCATCATTATTACGCGTTTGTATTGCGTCGGGTTCTTTTCTCTTTTCGTCGATCACGATTGCCATGCGCGATACTATCACATCTGAACGATATAAAAGACACGTGTTGTTATCCGGCCGCGGCCAACGAAAGGCCGACGCCCGTTTCATAACGGTCATATCAATATATTATTATTATTATTATGCCGGCCGAAACGCAGCGTTATAGGCATATAGGTATCAAAATAATATAATGTACGTGATTAAATAATTTCACAGACTCGCCGGACACGATAGCTGCGTGCGATGTAATATCATAACGATATACGCGACGTAATAATAATAATAATAATATGACTAATAGTGCGCCTACCTAAATGTGTATAATATGGTAATATAATAACGATAATAATGATTACGGTATAATTGATGGGGCAGAGCGCCGGTCACAGCGCACATCTGGCCGATCGGTAGTTCGTATTATTATCGTGTTATATCGTGGACACGTTATACCCATCCCGTCGCGGCATGTATGTGCGTAAAGCACTTAAATTCTAGGACTCCGGTGTCATCCCCGCTCGCATAATTTACAAATCACGCGATACGATAATAATTCGATATCCTTTACCCGACTGCCCGGGACTCTATGTGCCCGTATTATAATATCTTTGAAGGCTCTCGAGGAGAAAATAGTGCGCACATTACGCGCGCCGTTGTATTGCTGCAGGACCGACCGATCTCCCGCAATTGGGCCGCAAACGAGTAGCAATCCGTCGTCGTTTTTTTCTGGTCGTGCACGAGTTGACCAGTGCCCCGGTCGACGGTCGTGTACTCGTGACCAAGGTGACATGGACCAGGGATGGCCAACCCAAATGATCTCGCGGGCCGCTTTGTAAATACATTGCAATCCTGCGGGTCACGTAGTATTTTGCCCCGATACAAAAAAAAAATGCAGAATTAAAATGGAAAATATTTTATTTTTTTTGTAAATATTTGATAAATGTCGCGGGCCAACAAGGCGGGCCACTTGTTGGCCATCCCTGGTTGAGACTTTTGGTGCAGAGATCCGCGAGTAGTGATGCAGAACTGCAGCTGACGATAAAAGGATACCAGCTAGTGGTTTACCGATCGAGTCGTATGATATACAAGGTGATTCATTAAGCGTACAATACTCATTATTTAAAAATATTTTTTTACAAAAATTCGTCCATTTCAATATTATAGGTATATGAAAATTATTAGTTATCATATTATACACACACACACATACACACACACATACACACACACGCACGCACGACGAGAATAAAATATGTTTAATAATGCATAATTACGTATTGGGCAAAAACTTAAATCAAACGGTACAATTGACTTTTCTTCAGGTCGCGCAACTACTGCGATTGCAATTTATAATAACCGCACCGGTGTAAAGCTGCGTAGAAAAAACCGGTGATATTTTAATCTCGTATTTTTTCCAAACTCATATCAGCTATTTTTCCGATCTGCCTACCTACCTATACCTACTCTGTTTACGTATCGCGAATAAAATAACCATCAGAAATATTTTGTCGTCTTTGAGGTTCGAGACGAGAACACGACATTTGAATATAATAAAATATAATAACTGCACGCGGGCTATTGCAAAGGCTGCAAACGACGTACCCATGATTTCATTTTTTGTCCGTACACGATTCGTGTATTTTGTGTCTGGTGTTGACTTTTAATGCTGAGATACGTGAGTTGTGCTGACGAAAAAAGTCAAATCGACAAATCCGCCCATTCGAATATTATATAAATATTATTAATTAGCATACACACATGCTGCGCACATTTCGAACGGGAGTAAAAAATGTCTAAACAAAATATAAATGCGTATTGGGCGCAAAAACTTGGGAAAACGGGTGATTTTCTTCCACTAGTCTCGCGGTGTATTTTTTCCAAACCCATATCTACCTATACCTAGGTATATATACCAGTTGGTACGTTCGTCAGTCATTCGTCGTCTTTGAGGTTCGAGACGAGAGCACGAGTTGTGTTTTTGGTTGCCTATACCGCGAGTTGTTGCCCGGTGTTCGGTAGAATTTAGGAGCTGCAGAGACTGGTGGATTTGGCAAAAAGTTAAATAAATCTGTTTTTAAAAAAAGCCACCATCATTTTCTTCGGGACACGCGACTGCAGCGGCGATCGCAATTATTTTTAATGACCGCACCGGGAAAGCTGCGGATGAAAAACCGGTGATATTTTTGCGCTTTTTCCAAACTCGTCTCCATCCCTCCGATCTATACCTAGCTATATACGGCGAATAAAATAACGCATGATATTTCGATATATAATAATATAATAAATGATTACTTCGCGTCTCTGCAGACGAATTTTGTTTGTATACGACCATCGCTTTTTTTACCATCGAAATGATTTAATAACACCTACAATACGAAGCAATCGAACTCTTTTTGTCGGGGCGCTTCGACGGCGTACTCGCGAAGACCTATATCTCCACATAACAATATAACATTATTATGCGTACGACATTCGCGTCCCGGGCGATAAGTATATTATTGAATCGAAAAACGACAAAAAAAAAAAAAAAACAAAAAAACAACAGCAACAAACCAAACAATGAGAGGGTTGAACAAAACGAAACCGTATAGTCGAGGTTTTTCGAGGACGACGAAAAATTTCCGGTCGTATGATGGCGGTGGTGGTTTAGACGTGAGTATAATATTATACACTTCAAACGACGTTTTTTCACTCTACACGCGAACTATTTCTTTTTAGGGTTTTAAAAATATCGCGTCCGTGTATTGGATTAAGAGACGCTTTGGCGCGAAAGAGAGCACAAGAGAAATGTTTTTGTTTTAAATCACTGTTTTAAATAGAAATATTATGCATATTTGATTCGTACAAAGCGAGCGCCGCCGCCATCGCAGTTGTCCGAATGGGGGATGTTAAAATTATAATAATATTATAAAAGTTATACGTTTCGAAGTAACGAAGTCAAGTGTTACGATGATTTGATTTGTGTTTCATTATTAATATAATGATTGCATAATTGTATAATCTTTTCCATTGTGCTCGTCACTTTTACACAAACGCGCGTACCTAGCTATATAATATTATTATATAGGTATATACCTCTGTAAATAATAATAATAATAAAAAAAGATAATTAAAATAACGTTTTTAATTCAATTTTTCCTACCTATCTCCTTGTCGTCGTATAACGCCCATTATAAATAGAATTTTTAGCCGAGTATACAATGTGGGAGTGCACAATTACAATAAATTATTACTAACATTTCAATTTACTTTTATTTCAACCCGATGTAACAAAATAAAATATTATATTATAATTAGCCGAGCTTGGACGTATATGGGTATACTCACTATATACAGGGTGATTATGAGCACGACAAGCATGCTCACCCCCATTGTTTCCATTAATAATGAAATTCCGATTCTTCGGAATTTTTAAATATTCACAAAGCCCATATTTTTAAGCAAAGTTCTGTTTTTCCAATTAAAACTTCCCATTTTTACTATAAATTATTTAGTGCATAATTTTTTTGAAAATTTGTACCCAATTCAAAAATTCGAATAAGTATGGTTTCCTAGATATTAAAATATTTGTATTAAAGATAATAGTCCTTAAAAATGGTTTTACAAAAATATAAAATAGACTTAATATTGGAACTATAGTATTTATTATAGGTACTTGGACATTTTTGCAAATTATTTATATCTGTATAGATTAATATTAATAAATTGCTCACAGTGGAATTCACAAGAGGGAGGCCGTGGGGGTCATTGACTTTGGAGTGGATAATTTTCCTTATTGTGTTTGATGTGAATTTTGAAGCAGTTCAAATTATATTCAAATGGATACCTATTGTTCCTTTTTTTTTTAAATATTTTACTACCTACCTAAGTAAAAAGTTTTGAGAGGGTGGAGGATTTTCCAATTTTCCCCTCTCATTTAGTTGTCATTTTTTTTTTACCCCTTTCAGAAATGATGTATACGCCACTGATTGCCCATGGACCCTGTTGTCCTTAGAACACAAATACTCAAATATAACTAAAAAAAACTCGTACGAACTTTGATTTTGATACTTCAAAAATGTCAGAAAATGATCTACTATGTATATCATTTTTAATCGTATAAGGGTGTTCTCATTTGAAAGTCAGAAGTTTGAATCTTGAGGGGTGAGCAAGCTTGGTGATTCGCCCTGTATATGCACATTGCGCGAGACTTAAAAAATACGTTTTATTTCGCTCGAATTAATGATAATGTTTTAATTTTACGAACTTGCCATTCGATTTTCTGATCTCTACCTATATATAATATAAGTACACGCCGTTTATTATTCCTGCATGATGCTTCGGCCGCTGCAGTTTCAATGAGAATAATATTTAATATTATTATATTCATCATGTCGTACATTGTTATATTATATGCACCTCGCTTTATTACAACATGCCTTAATACCCTCGCCCTTATTGTTTATGAAATAGTATATTTTTTCAAAAAGGAAAACTCGCAATAACAGCTCAAAGCTCCAGTCGTTATAATAATAATAATAATAATAATACGGGGCGCGTTCGGTTCGAGTATTACGTTATTACGATACAGTGGCCGTTGTTCGATAATAATGTAGTCGCCGATGTTGTATAGCAGAGGGTATTAGCAATAATAACGATTATTATTTACAATAATATAATGATAATAATATAAACTTTAAGTCATTAAAATATTACGTCGATCGGTAAACCGTACTACACAACTTTTAGCAAACGTCGTCGGTATACAACTCACAACTGCTGCAGGGGTCGTACTATATACCTATTATCATGTTTATGGTTTTGTATAATGTCTTACAATAGTTTACAATGAAACGTTTTTGTCTCGATCGCCAGTGTTGTCGATGCATCGAGGAGTAGTTGTATTCACGCGAACACAAAACGGCGGCGTAAGAACTTATAAATTTCGTATCGCGGTATATACCAGCTTTATCTACCCGCAGCGGTTACCGCCACGCGGCAGCAGCTATTATAATAGTACCTACAATGAATACCGACTCAAAGGATGCGCCTTATAATAATATTAAGTATACGTTTTAATACAATAATGACGACTACGTCTTGTGTGCGTTCCAAATAAACCTCGGTAAAAACTGTTTGTATAAATATATATTATTATTATAAGAGCGTATTTAATACTATGTTTCCCCTACTACATAATATACGTTGTAATGTGTATCGCACCCATAGTGTTGTAGGTAGGTAGCATACGCGATGATAATAACAACTGCCATAAAACCGACTCAAATGCCCGTTGGTAATGAAGTATGATAATAATAATATAATACCGTACTGTATCGTACATTATTTCGTGTTAAATTATTTAAATTCACAGCCGTCCGTGTGTTATGTACGTCGTCGTAACAATATCTCCGCGTGTTTAAGTGCTCTGTAATAGGTGCATTATAATGATACCCACTGCAGCAGCGAGTCGGTAAAATATGACTATCGTAAAAATTAATAATGATAATAATAATAACAATAATAGTGTTTTAGGACGGGCTTTTAAACATTTTTCAAGTGCTCTCTATATATAGGTGCGCTATAATAATAATACTGCAACAGCAGTGTGCGCGGCCGCCGGTTCAGTCAAAGACTCGATCGTGATATAATAGTATCGGATAAAAAAAACAAAAAAAAAAACCGGTAGCGGACACCACGACGTATACGATGGCACCTACATATCTGTTTTTTAGTCCATAAAATAATAAACCGAAAACAGTGATAGTAATGATCCCGAGCGTAGGCGCCACACCGTTTTATTATAAAATATTACTCGTTTTATTATTATAGCTCTCGAGTGCGGCAATGTGGTGTTGTGCGTCGTGATATTTTATTATATTTTGTTTTTATAATCATTTTCGTCGTTTTTCGTGTGCGGCTCATCGATTAATCCATTATATTGTACATTATGATATAATAGTAGACGATAATACTGTTAATGTCAAGAAGTTCCGTCACCGGATGGAATCTTCTTTCAAGCCTCCAACCCATCGACTACCACAGCTCTTGTACTTATTGTAGAAAAATAAAAATAAATCTACAGATCGCGTAAATAAATTAATAATGTGACAAAAAAATAAAAAAATGTCGGGAGACGGAGTGGTCACGGTGTCCGGAGAGAGAGGCCGTCATCCCCCACCCCGGGCATGGCAAATACCTAAGGGTGCTCACTGGAAAATTCTGCCAAACTAACAAACACACTTGTTTAAAAACCTACAAAACCTTCTCCCACAGTAAAAAAACCACTCAATGGCCTAAGTTGCCGAGAGTTAATTAATAATAATAATAAAAAAAAATATTGGAACGATTGTGAGTTGTTATTGTTGTACCACGGGTTGATTTAATAAGCATGCTCACCCCCAATTGTTCCCCTTACATCTATTCAAATCCTGATTAGAAAATGCATGTATACTTAATGACTTTATTTTCTGATAATTTTTGTACTGCCTAAAAAGTGGCCTGTGATGGCGATACAAAATAATCTATTTTTCAAACGAGTAACTCCCTTTTTTGCTGCACATTTTTTACAGGTTTTCTTGAAAATCTTGACGCGTACAATATAGCACTCTGATGTAGCTCGGCAGCCGAGCTATTAAAATGTCTATATACCAAGGACAATGCTACTTAAAACGGTTTTATAAAAATAAAAACTACTAATATTTAATATTAGATGTATAGGCAGTATTTATTGTACTCGGATCATTTTTTACTAATTATTTATGTTTACAAATCAATAGTAATCACCGACTTTTTGAAGTCTAATCGCTCCTCCACTTGTCTACTTGACCCGTTACCATAGACGTTTTATCATTATAGTATACAAAGTTATATGACTCGAAAACTACTCGCTTGAATTTTGATTTAGTTACGATCGACCTTATCGAACAAAAATATGCGCCCGATAAATAAAAATAAAAAGGAGAGGGATTTTAAAAACGAAAGTTTGTGTTGTCACAAGTTCATCCTTAATAGTGGTACGTACATTAAAAATCTCAAGGATTCGAAAATATGGTCTTGGAGTGTTTTTAAAAATCGGAAAAATCGTAATTTGAATACGTGCATAAAAATAGGGCGAAAAAAAATCACTCTGTATAATATTTACATAACGCGGGCCTGTCGATAATCGCGTCCAGTCGGTGTGGTGTCGCACACCGAAGATCGTCTAATAAATAATAATAAATCTCATCTTATTTTTTTTTTTAAATAAACCTCGTTCGACGTTTTAATTTACTTTATAATTTTTTTTTTTTTTCAAACGAGTCGTGTGATTATGATGGTCACTCGCGGCGGCGGCGGCTTATTATATTATTATTATAAGGAACCCATATGCATATAATCGAGGAGCAGTATAATATACACCTAGCCGCAGTGATTATCGACATCATATCGCTTCGGGTACCTACCTAATTGCAGTTATATACCTAGTTCATGGTATACGGGCGATATAGCTGCAGATGTAGGCAACGGATGTTTAGTTTTTAACGTGGGTACGTAATATAATTATAATTATTAAGATATTATACAGGGTGTAACGCTTGCGCTACAAGCAAGGAATAACATTTTATTTATTTTTTAATGACAGTTTTTAATTTTAAAAAGATACTTGTATACAATTTTTTTTGGATGAATTCAAAGCTGCCGATTTTTAAATCTAAATCTCGGACACATTTTGATGGAAAAATCGTTTATTTAACGTGGAGTAGGTAGTTTATTATTTTCACATTTTCAAAAAAACAATATTTTTTTTGGAGTAAATTGATTTGAAACATTTGATAACTTTTTAAAAATATTCAGTCTAACTTCCTGACACAAGTGCCTCTACCTATTTCTTAAATTATTTACCATAACCATATAATTTTCAAATTTTTTGTCATACCAGTTTAACCAGTAAGAATTTTTTTTTTTTGTCCCGTCTTTCTGTTACGCTCTTTATATACTTACAGATCGAAACAAGACTTGTCGATTCGGTTTTTTTCCTTGCCCGTATAATATAATAATTCGACTGTGAAATGTGTGCAGATTTCCAATGCAACGGAATAATTGCGACTTTGATTTAGTGTTGTTGTTGTCAAATACCTATACCTAATTTTAGAATTTGGCAAAACTATATGTCAGAGGAATGAATTAGTCAATGCGTTTAAAAAAGCATTTTAATTGGATTCTTTTTCGATTCCAAAGCGTTTTTAAAACTAATATCAATTGATTAATTATGCCGAAAACGATTTACGTTAATTACCTTTTGTTAATGATTAGTGATTACAATAAGTCTTATCGCCGAAACAATCGATTTGCAATATTTCGCAGTCGCTCACACCTTGTTTACTATTTTATTTTTGTTCAACTCAGACATTGTTCATTTGTTTTAAGTTTTGTTTGGAAAATCATCAAAAATGACAACTCAACATTTTCTTTTCCAGTTCTGACGCAAAGCGTATATATAGTTTAATATTAATATGAAATATTTAACGAACATCTTATCATTTATTAAAGGATTTAAAGTTTATGGGATGAGCGAGTTTTTGCTGCTCAAATATTAAACCCTGATTAAAAAATTATTTGTACTATACAGCTTCGCTCGGAGTTCCTTTTTTTGGAAAACTTTAAACGTACATTGTTGTTGATGGATATAAACTGAATACAAAAACCGTCTACATTCTTCGTTAAGACAGTCAAACAATTATTATCATTATAACAGTCCGCTTCGGCGTCTGAGATTAAAACATAATTATTACTGTCGCACCTACTTACTTTTTTCGAAACGAGAACTGTCTTAGACGATAATCGCCGAGTATATTATCAGAAGCAATTACTTCCACGAAAATCAAAAGACTGCGGGCTAGTAGGCTATTCGAGTCAAATTAAGTCAACGCGGAGAAAGTCAAGTTAACATTTGAATAGTTATATATTATAGTAAAAAAAAATCAATAGGTAAACGTATACTCTTAAAGCTTAAATTTAATACGAATTAAAAATATACATATTTCAGTCAAAAAGAACTTAATTTTATTTCGACTATTAACACAAATCATAATATGGATCGCAAATGAATTGCACACGAGGTTTCATTTTTTTTTTTTTTTTTTTTAAACAAGAATTAAACATATTTTGTTATGATTATAAGTCTGTGTCATCGGAGTCATTAAATCGACGAATATATTTTATTTAGTTTATTCCTATATACCTAATACCGTCGGACACCTACACCGTGATAATAATAAAAAAAAAACAAAAATTATCTAATCAACTATGCATAATATAATAATATGACGTATAGTACAGCCACGATTTTAAGGTTTAAATTTGCTTATTAATCAACTGGAAAATGGTATAGCTATAAGTTAGTATACCTATAAGTCATTATTATAAATACTTACTTTAACTATGTAGTTAACAGTTATTAAGTCTGTTAGATCTAAGATGTTATCGAACTTTGCGATGTTTTGGTGACCCAAAATACTTACCCAATGTTTCTTACGAATTTTTCAAAATTGATGTTCAACGAAGGACTCCCCTCATCCCCTTAGTTTTTTTAATTATACCACAACAAAATTGTTGTAGTGTGCTACCTACCTATCAAAAAAGTTTATTAAACTAAAATCGACTTAATAAGTATTGCTGTCAAGTATATTAATAGGTACTTTACATATATTGTTATGCTCAGCTGTTTACGCCATCCCAGAAAATTTCAAATAAATTGTCGTGTTGTGTTGCCATTCCTCTTTTAGTTGACTTTTTTAGTCTTCTTTTAGCACCTATAATAATTACGATTTATGATTTACGAATTGTATAAAACGTAAATTTTGTAAAACGTATATTTTCAAAAATGTTAAGTCGTTATAAAGTAATTTTCGGTAATTTTTGTGGTCATTTTTTGATGTTTATAAATTATAAGCAATTTTAACGTTTTTTTTTGTGTGCAATTTTTAAAGATTTTTAGGTCATCAAGTTTATGGACCCAAATAATAATTTAAAATAATACACCAATGCACGAATTGAATTTATTAATTTCCTTTAATGTTATACTATTTCATGTTTTGCCAGAACGACTCAATACACTATAGTGCATTGCAAAGAACTCTATTTTTACCATAAAAAACACGCATAACACAAAATCGTCAATTTATTACACTGACGTACTAACAGTTCGATATTAACAATTAACAATTATTACGTTTTATTAGTTTATTAACATTTAACGAGATAAGTGCCTATAGACGTTTTTGATTTTTTCGGTGACCCATTCGAAATCGTCAGAGACCAGAAATCGGGTCACGTCACTAATCACTATGTGTAATAAACGGTCGGCTGGATCGGAAAATAAACCATCGACTATAATAAAGTTAGGTCTAAGAGTTGTAAAAAAACAAAAACAATTTATTATAATATATATATGGCTCCGACTTGACTCAGTCGATGCTCTTTGCACGCGTCTGGCAAACCGTAAAATAAACAATATCTAAGCGACGCTGCAGCTATTGAAAACGATTTCTGGAGAACATAATAATATCACGCACGTGCAGTTTTACTCCGGAAGACTACTTCCGGTCTTTGAACTAAACCGTTCGCCGTAGTGTACAGTCGCAGCAGAGCATTATTATTATTATTATTATTATTATTATTACACGACGTCGTGTGTAATAATAACGCGAAAACTAAAACGTTCAACAGTTTGACAGTATAATAATATAATAATATTATTATTATATTAATACGACTAGGTACGGGAAATTATATTATTGTGAAGCCATGTAAATCTAATTCTACAAAACATAACATCGCCGCCGCCGCCGAATTCAATATCGTACGATATTCGTATGGGTGATATGGGTTTTTTTTTTCCATTGTACTCGCGTGCTCGTCACTCTCTTCGTAATAATAAGACGAAATATTATACGTAGGTACGCCGCCGGAGCAACGCGATATCATAATACGA
>WHPZ01538642.1:0-11546 GCA_016617965.1 Macrosiphum rosae | reverse complement strand
TATTGGATAGAAAGAGTATTTCAAAACATTCATGTAAACAAACATATAGATTGTAAGTTTCCCTTAATTGGAATTTCAAACAGTCACAACAGATTACATTAATTACATCCTGTAATTAAGATAATTATTCACCATTTTTAAAATATACTAAGTATAGGTTTTTAATTGCTTACACATAACTGGTTTATTTAATTTTTATTCAAAAAATGAATAAATATTTATACACAAGCACTTTTTTGCTGTACCAATAACTCCACTTGTATATTAGGAGGAAAATAGATAAATAATTGGAAAGAATTTGTCTAATAGATGCACAAAAAAATTAATTTTACAAACATGTTGCTGTTAAGGCAGGTAAAATACAAAAATAGGAATACAGCAGTGGGTAAATCTGTCCAATAAATTAAAAATTAAAAAATGTATCCGGTCGAAGTCTGGTAATATCAAAACATGAAGATCAGTAACCTAACCAATTTATGGAATAAAAGAAAATAATAGTTCATAATTGTTTGTTATTCAAAAGTACAGCTAAAGGTAATGCCTGAATGTTTGTAGCTTATAGACTCAAAACTAAAATACAAAATAAATGTTTTTCCCATATATAATCACACAAACCCATTCATACAAATAAAAAGAAAAGAAGCACAAACGCAAATACCCATCTTAGCCGGCGGTAAGAAATGCAATATTTTAGAGTGTTGATTTTACAATTAAAACAGTTACTCAGGTCGAATTACAACCAAGGGAGGATAATAGTAATGATAATTACTTTATTTTAGTTGTAGAATAACACATTGAATAATATAACATACATATTTTTTCATAGCGACTTACATAATCATATTCAACTTTTCTTGAACAATCCACCTTATTTATAAGCAGCAATTTAAAAACCAAAAAATAAGTTAATTGAAACCAAAGATAACTAATATGAAAATAATAATTGTTACACAAGATGTATAACTAGCCAACATAACTTTGTTTACTACATAGTATAAAACAATAAATAATCCATTACCTGATCTTCAATTGTCTGATGATGTGAATGTTGAACAGGACATATTCCCAATAATATTCCTTCCTCGTTTTTACAAACATATCTCAATTTTGATGTAACAGTATTAGCAGGATTTTCTGCCAATGTAAATTCTGAGACTAACAGTCTTAAAATATGTGTAAATGAAGCTGTAATTATATAATTGTGTTAATTTAGCGTAGAGATGAATTTTTCCCTACTAAGCAGAAGTGTCGTAAAAACCAATATATTCGTTTTGAGAAAAATGCATACATGTATTTTTAATTTAGTTATTTGTTATTCTAATTAATTTAAAATAAAACCTATCCATCTGTATAGTTTTTATGACAAGGAAAATATGCAATATTAGATTTTATTTTACCTTCAGGTGTAGTCCCAAGAACATCTAACACCCTATCATTGTTTTTTTAAAATCTAATGTACTAAAAGAATGGCTTACATATTTGAATTCGTAAGCCATCACTGTTTGTTAAAAAAAATTTAATCACATTTTCTATTTTTGTATCTTCATTTTCAGAGCTAATATTAATTTTGGAACTATCACAAGTGCAATGTACAAATGATCTTCTGTCAAATATTCCCATTGAATCTATATTATAATATACATTTTATCATATAATTATTTATATTAAATAAATCTATAATAAAATGCTCTATTGATGTTCTTACCAGGTGTGGATGAAATTAATGATCTAATATTAATTAAATGATCACCGACCCGTAAATAAACTCTTCTTGAGAATCCATGACTTAAATTTTAATTTTTTTAAAATAAAAGTATAATAAAGCAATATAATAATAATATAACCTTTATGACGATCGTGAATATACATGACAAATAATGATCAAAAAAAAATAATAAACTATCTGAACTTAAATAATGAAGATAATAAGTTTAGAAATTATTAATAAACAATGTCGTTACTTCAGAAAAAAAGAGTAGAAATGCAAAGTAATAACGCCATAGTTTAAGTAGAACTATATTTTAAGAGAACACTACACACCCATGTTTCATTTATTGTCGCCGTCTTACAAGTGTGTAATATAGCTAATTTACACTTAGTAGTTCACGTTTCCTATTATTGTTAGAACATTATCGTGTTTGTAAGTGTATTTTTAATTATAGTTCAATTATTAGCAAGTTTTGAATATAGCACAAATTAAAAATGCTCATACCTAACTTACTTAAAAATTGAATTGTCGTAGAAAAAAACCCCTCACTTATACACTTAAGTTTTGTAAAAATTTTGATTCACTCTTATTTTTAAACTAACAAAATTAAACGTGAACTGAGTGTAAATTTATTATGTTACGCACTTGTAAGACAAGGACTACAAATGCGTAAGTAGTGTCTTCTGACGCTATGCCCTACGTGATCGCGAAGAGTGAGGGCAAATTATATTCTGACCATGCTGTTCCAAACGCAGCGAAAATCAAGCTGTTTTGTTTTTTGCCGCGTTTGCCACGTTCACTTAGGACATAGCGTTAAGCAAAAACACTGTATCTATAAAAACATTAAAAATATATTTACTGCATTCTTACCTAGTACAACTACTTTTTTTGTTACTTAAAACATTTAGAAAGAACAATATTGTGTTTACAATCTATTTAATATTCAAGAGTATATTTTTTCACAAAAATATGTAAAATTGTTATACTTATCAGATGCAACAACTAACTCATTTGGTACTTTTGCTTAGCAGGGTAAAATTCTATTAGGAAACTTTAGAAACACACTAAACCTCCTATAAAATATAATTGAAAATGATAAAAGAACTAAGTTACCTTCAAAATCTTGTGCAGGAATCAGAGATAAAGTTTCATATAACCGCAATCTGACTAATTCTATTGGAGCTTTTAAGTGCTGACCATAGCTTTTAACAACTGAATTCATACTAAAAAATATATTACATTATTCCATTAATATATTTATTACCTTTACATTTTTTAATAGAAAAATAAAACAAAATAATATTAATATTTACTTAATTAGCATTGCAAGAGCAGATTCAATTGGAACTAGTAATCTTTTAATTTTCTCTTCAGTGACTAGTTCATTACAGTTGAATAAGAAACTGTAAATAGATGCAAGAGCTCCAGCTCGGCCTTCCAAAATCAACTATATTATTTAAAATAAATTAAATATCAGTTATATAATCATTATTAAGTAATGTTTTTAATTAGTAATCCTTACCTTCCAAGTAAATAGATCTCCTCTAGCTTTTTCAGATTCAAGTTCTTTAGATGAACGTGGAAAAGAATTTCTCCATAAGAGAAGCATGCGTGGTAAAAGTCCTCGAACAACACTAACTCCTATATGTATATGAATAAATAATTATTATCTTTAATTATTTTAAAAAAGCTTTTAGAAATATATATATATTACCTAATGTCATCACGCCACCAATTAACAACCATCCAGCCTTAGTTCTACTATGTGATAGCCTACTATTTTGACTAGCAGTTCTCAGTAAATCTTCAGCAGTATTAAAGATTATCTATTAATTAAACATAAATCACATATAATATTTTTATTATAAAATATAATATATAATAATATAAAAACTAACTTTTCCTCGCATATGAGGGATGCCCAAAGGTGAGACTTTAACACTTCCGAGTATACCAATAAGTACAGAACTATAACCTAGAATTATTTCTGGTGAAGCTCCTGAACTTTCAATATTCTCAATACATCTAATCAACAATAACTATTTACAATTTAACTTATTTTATTAAAAAAAAATAAATATAAAATTTACCGATCAATTAAAGGAGTGCATTGGCTTGGTAAGGCAATACAAACACACCGTATACACCATGCAGCTGATAATCGAACTGCCGGACTGGGATGTACCATAACAGATAAAGCTGTCTCAATAACGTCTAAAGAAAAACAATGAATAAAAAGTGTACAAATAAGTAATAGTCAAATTAAATTTACTGCATGTGTTATCCGATATAAGATTGTTCGCCATTGTGCCCATGTTAAGCAGTAAACAGCCCATTTCTTGCAATGCACAAACTAAAAAGTTTTGACCAAATATGGTCTCTTGGTTAAAATCTTTAGCGTTTTCTGGACTAAAATCTAAAATAGCATAAAATCTCATAAATGTAGCCAATTTTAATTAAATATTTATTTTACCAATTGAACTCATTTGTTTCTTAACAATTAGGGCCAATTCTTTACACGCAGAAGATTGTGCCTTTTCACTTAACATTTGTCCAAGAACACTACGTAATATAAAGCTAATACACTTTCTAGAATAAATAGCATCAATACGAGAAGATGCTGATTTTGGATTTGAAACTAAATCTAAAATATGTCGCATGAAAGTATTTAAATTTTTTTCCAGCCAAGTAACATCCAACGAATGAACAAATTCCACATAAGTCTAAATATAAAAAAAAAGTATAATACTTATATTCTATTTAAATTTATTAACACAAAAACTTACATAAGTAACACCAACTCTAACTTCTCGATGACTACCTGTAGTTCCTTTTATAATTTCTCCTGTTCCTTTAAGAAATCCCGTTCCACCTCTTAAAAAACCATTCATTAATATGGTTAATGAATCTTCTAATGTAATACATTTTGTTGACTTTGACATTTGAACTAAGAACAATATTTTTATTACTTTTTTTTTTAATTTGAGGAGAAAATATTTTCTCATAGTTTTATACCTGAATGAGGTTCTTTGTTTTGGATTTGTGTAGATGCAATTAGAAAGCCTAAAAATTTTGCTACAGAACATCTTACTTCATAGTTTGCATTCTCAAATGCTCGAAAACATAATGTAGCTACATTTTCTAAATCTGAAGTGTATAAAAAACTGGAATGTTTTATCATTTCAAATAAACACTAAACAGAAGAAACAATGATAATTTATTACAAAAATAAAATAAAAATGTGCGTTACTTTGGCAGTAGCAGTTCGAACAGCCATTACTCGATCGGTTAGAGAATGTTTAATAGCCTTGTAAATATCTTTATGCATATGACCCATAACATTTCCCATTCCACAGCAAATCTAATTATAAATAGAAAACACATGAATAATTTTAATTAATTTAATTAATTTTTGTAAAATCAATTACCTTTTCTAATGTTATAATTATCTCTACTCTGATTTGAGATTCTGCATTCTTAAGACATTTTATTAAAATAGTCACAGTTTCTTCATAAGATCGTCCCATCATTCGTCCCAAATTTTTATACATAAATCCCATACAAGTAACTGCAGCTCTAAAAAAGTTATTTTACAGTAATCAAACCAATACAGTAAAATCAATGTTAAGTGCATAATATTCATCTCAAATGCATGCAGAAAATTTAAATAACATGCAAAAATGTCTAAATATATTTTATTAAATAAGTCAACCTAGGATATTTTATATTATATATTTTGTATTGCTATTAGTCATGGTATTATAATAAACTAGGTATGATGCACACATTTGTGTTACGCATCCTCCTTACCCGCGGACCATCACTCTGACAAAAAAATGGAGCTAGTCTTTTACAGTTTTTCAATTTTTCATTTTGATAATATTATGTAAACCAATGAAAAATGGTGATAGACTGTAGCCATCTTTTCACAACATAATATAAAAATTGGTTCATTGCCGTTATACCTAGTTTATTATATCACGCTATGAGTAATTTATTTTACTAATATGGTAATATGGTAGGTTGATTTATGTTATGGGGAAAACGTCTATTATATTATAATAATATTATCATTTAATGTTTTGGTTCTAGTATGAAACACTTATGAGGAACATTTTATTAAATTTTTCAAGCCTTAGCTATAAAAATTGAACGTTTTATAAACCTTCACTACAAAATTATTTGTAAAATTTTCATGATTTTGGTAAATTTTGTAAAAATTTGAAACTTCAATGCTAACAAATTTTCATTTAATAAAATTATAGTTTATTATACTAATTATAATGTCAGATAAATAGATATTTCAGCAACAATACCAAGTTTTAATCTAGCTGGCACATCCCACCATCCCTAGTTATAGTCATGGTTCGCCTCATTTCATTGGCTGTTAAATTATCCACCAAAAAACTATTTCACATTATTATATTATATTACATAAATATTATCAAATAACATACCAATGATAAGAGGAGAACTAGGCATATAGACGGGATGTGAAGTGGTTGGCGAACATGATGCGTATCACAAAGTGACTGACATACCTATTTGCTTTGTCATGCTAATTTGTAATATTAAATATGAGCAACAAACATTTTTTTTGTAAAAAATGTTGCTTTATTGATGGAATTTAAAATCTGTACATTCAACAATAAATAAAATAGATAAAAAGAAAATTAAGTTAGGATATTAAACATAAAAATGTTTAAATTTGAAGTCTTACAGCTGAAAGGGGAATGCTGTATATAAAACTTTGCTAATAAATCTTATAAAACTTGAAAAAACTATCTTCTGTTGTTTCATTAAATAAATACTGAATTGCTGGGCATATATGTTTGTTGTTTTCACTATCTTAAATTCTATTATTAATAATTATTGGTAGGTACATACAACTTTGTAGAAAGATATGCCAAAGAATCATCTTTAACACGTAACAAATCATTACATTTGTTAACTGTATCAAAAAGAAGAAATGTATCGCCAACATTGAACAAAGTGGACAGGCATTTTGCAATTAACATTCTAGTAGGCGGGCCTGGATTTTTTTGAATTAAGCTTGTTAATTGATCGACCATTTTTTTTTGACATTCTTTGATATCAGCCTGAAATATAATCATTAAAATCCATTAGTATCAATATTTTTATATTAAAACTAATTATATTAAAATTATAGGTAATAAGTCTCTTAAAATGAACCCTAGATCAATGCATTAATTACTGACAAATAATATAATATTTACCTTGTAGGTACGTACCTACAATTCATTTTAAATAAATTACCTAATTGAGTATTTTTAATTTTTAAAGTTCCATTTTTTAAAAATGCAGCAAAGCTCAACAAGGATGCTAAAACAAGTATTAGTGCTAATACAATAATTGAAATAGGATTTTACAAGATAAAATACAATATAATTGTTCTCTGCTGACTAATTAAATATCCAATAGAGTACCTACCTATTGGGGTCTTATAAATTAATAAACAAAATAGTACAATATGTTGCGATTTATTCGGCAAAAGATAAAATAAGTGATGTAGAAAAGTAATTTACAGATTATTGTAAAACAAGATGAAGGCTCTGCAATGGTCTGGTCGTCTGGGTCTGCACGAGTATAAGAAATAGATATTTGACGAACAGTCATGAAATTTGCCAAACATCTCAAAAACCCAATTAGTATGTTGTAAAATGGCAATAAGAAATTAAGACAATTTTGTGTTTAATTAGACCTCAAAAACACTATGCCTAGGTATCTAGGTACTTACTTTCTTAGAAGTCAATAATACTTTATCCAAAAACCGTAGCCATTCAAAGATGAAAACTGGACGTTTAGTTTCTGGTAATTGTCTTAGCGCTTCTTCGTTCAACAGCAAACTATGGCTTAGCTCCATCATAAAAAGATAATTATGAAATGTTAACTATCTCTAACAAGGCTTCTAGACGAACAAAATAATAGCATCATCAACCTTCACGGGCATGGAATAATATTTTATAATAAACGTTATATCGGTCAGACCTTAGACACGTCGTCACACTAGCCACTAGCCACGAGCGACAATATCCTCGGCAAGCAACTAGCCACTAGCCAGTAAGTGACTATTTATTTATATTAATATATTGAGTATAGTAACATATTATAACAAATAACAATAGACAGTAGTTGGCAAGTACTGAAGTACCTACCACACAACGACAACACAAGTACTATAACAGACTGATAGCATTGGACTGATAGTGCTGTACTGCTGTGACTTGTGATTAGCGAACTATGAAGCACAGAATAATGTGATAGTACTACGTTAGATGGCTCACGTACATTCAGATAAGGCGGGTAACCGAAATACTGCATTCTATTGCCTACGCATAACATTATAGTATTATTAACATAATAGTATTAGTTTTAACAAAGAAATTAATTTGAAACTTTTCTGTTTTACTCGGTACGCCTTTTATTTTTGCCATTTTTGTTTTTGATGTATATAGTTCCGTCTTACATAATATGTCTTAAATAATACGTACAACGTAGCAAAAACTTTTGCTCGGGGATATAGGACCACTCAGGCATTAGTGATAGTCAAGGCCTGTCACGTACCTATACAAAAAAAAATTCACGGGGGGGGTTGGAACACCCAAACGTGCATGCGGTCAAGGCCAGTAGGAGGGGGAGCCGATTTTTTCAAAATGGGTGTTTTGCGTGGTTAATTTGAGTCGCTCAAACTCCTTATGAAAATTGTGTTCAAACTGCCCGATTTTTCCAATAATCGTGTTTTTGAATTTGAATTGTTTAAAATAGGTAAAAAAATTATATGTTTTGGTAATTTTTTTTTTTTTGTACTTAAATAATACTATTTTTATGCTCAACATTTTGGTGGAATAAGAATTTATTTATTGTAGTTCCATACTTTTTATGTTATTGTTAATAAACCACGTATAATTTAATCATAAAGTTATTTCAAACCTTTGAAAGCTTTTCATATTTAAGTAACTCAAAATTTACTTTTTGGCCTTATGTAATATTATAGTTTGTAGTAAAAAAAGAGTGGTTGTCATTTGAAAAACAGAAATTTGTATCGCCAGTCGTCACAGGACACTCCTTAAGTAGTACACAGAAATGCATTAAATTGAAAATATAGTCTTTGAGTATATAAAATATTTAAAAATTCCAAAAATCAGAATTTGAATAAATTCATTAATTAAAGGAAAAATCGGGATGCACATGCTTGATGGATCACACTGTATAGAAATAATATCAATCTCTTCTGCACATTCAACACTATCTAAAAAAAAAGTAGTGTCCTGCGTGTTAAAACAAACCACTGTTTTTCAAATGAGAACCCCCCTCCCCTTTTTATTTTAAATTATTTTTTGCATAACATATTGAAAATGTTGATGTACCTTATTCAAAATTGAACGAGTAGTTTCTAAGTTATTATAATGCTCAAGGAAAGTTTATAGGAAACACGTCTTTCAGTTCCATTCCTACATTCCTAGAAAAAAATTAATAATTATTAGGTGGACCTCCTTTTCCTTGCAAGGCCGGGCCGCGAAGGGTCGGTTGGCGGCTAGTGCGCAACGACGACGCAACGACAAAGTGCTGAAGGCGAGGCGGTACGACGACAACGGCGGCACAGACAAAGAAACACTGACCGAGCTAAGACAGCCATATATTTGCGCTTGAGGAATCGGCCGGAGGCGCTTAAGATTACGGCGCGCGCACGAAGACGCGACTCGTAACTGTGATCGGCGGCGGCGGAGACTGTCGAACACGACGCGCGACCTATGGAGCTATATATATTTTCATATTTTTGTGCTAGGAACACGACCGTTCCAAGGTTTCAGGGTCCGCCGATTCTCTTCAATTTTCGACTTATTATTTTTTTTTTTTTATTTCTATTTGTTCTGTTTTTTCGATCATCCTTAATTTATTTATTTTTGAACTTTAATATTACATTTACATGTATGTCAAATGGCTTATAAAACATTTTGTATAGGAATGAGAATGAAGCATTTACTTGTGTGAATGAGTAATAAACAATTTATTGTCGATTTGACTTATTAGCTTTTTTTTAGGTTTGCAGTGTTACCGGTGATTCGGGTAATAATAATTTCATATTAACATATATTTTTTTGTTTGTGATTATATAGGTATATTATATTTTAAATTTTTAAAAATTGTTCTTATTTTCGGTGTTCTTTTTTTCCTCGGTCTTTTTTACCGATTACCCTTTAAAAATTAGGTACATTAATACATAATATGCATAATAGATAATTATTAAATAATTGAATAACTTGTTTTATTTTTATGAGTATAGCTAAAGATGTATAATAGTACAATCTCTATAAAAAATATTGTTATTCTTCATTCATCTTGAAATCTGAAATAAATACGTTTATTAAAACCCCTTGTACGATATGCATAGGCAACAGAGTATGCAGCTTTTCGGGGACCTGCGTATCAGAATTCAGAATTGATAAGCGATAAATGTACAGGAGCTACAATATTCTAGTATCTACTGGTTTTATAATATTAAAATTTAAAAATTATAATCTGTATTCTGTGGCCTGTGCTAAATGCTTATACTTTCTCAGTTTGTCTGGTTTGTCGTGAAATATTGAACTATTAAGCATGACAAATAAGATCTTATTTGTCATGCTATTAGAGTCGGAGATTCGAACCATTGAACTCAGCTATTAGTAACTACTTTATAATCACTTATTACTGTTATACCTATTGTTATTTGCTTTTAAAAAAAAAGTGTTATGCGACTTGGTGTGTACCGACCTATCAGAGATCTAGAACCGAAAAACTCATCGATTTTACCTAATACCTAGTATCTGTCTATCTATAAAAATTACAAAATATGTGTAACCGATCTACAACTATAGATGAAATGTAAGTTTTAATTTTTTTATTAATACCATATTTAGTGTAGGTATACCTGTCTAGTGTCTATACTCTTAAAGACATTTTTAAATCTCTTTAGTTGGTACCTAATTCAACATTACATGAACTAAAATGATTAAGGTGCCTACCTATTATCCATGCATTTATTTCTTAATCATTCATAAATAAATATAATATGTAATAATATAGTTTTCTGATGTTTTTCTTACTGTGCAGTGTTAAAGATCGGATTAGTATACGACTAATTGAAACCAAGTGGGTCGATAAAGTAGAAAACTTAATTTACGTTGCACTTCAAAAACGAAATGAAAAGGGTCAAGATTTAACTACTGTTAAATTTGAAGAATTGTACCAAGATGTTTGTGAAATGGCTCGTGGTATGTGTTTATAATTATAAATTATTCAAACAGATATATTTTTGTCTAATATTCAGCAATACTAACATAATATATTATTTGAACATTTTTTAAATAGTTACATTTTAAACATTTTACTGGGAAATAATTGAAGTAAATTGAATAACTTTCTTATGACTATATAAAATGTTAAGTATCCCAAAACATTTAATAACTAATCATTATTTATACTTAATTTAGTATTTTTATTTAAAATTTATAAACAATTAATTATTTTACATTTAATGTTTTCTGGTTTTTGTATTTCCCGTAATTAATGATTACCTAATGAAAATTAAAAAAAAAAACTTATTTAATACATATTTGACTTTTATTCATCGACTAAATTTTAATATATTAGTATATATATATATACTCAATGATATTAGTTTACTTCCACTGTATTATTTACAAACCCATACTACAGTGGCGTATATAGGGGGGGAGGCTCCCTAGGCCAGGGCCCATAGTGAAATTGCAGATCCAATTAAAGCATTTCATGTATATCTACATTCTACACTGTTTACAGTTTTTCACCATGATTT
>WHPZ01538620.1:0-13673 GCA_016617965.1 Macrosiphum rosae | reverse complement strand
ATTCCTGTAAAAATATGTTACTTACTTTTAATTACAGTGTATTAATTGCCATGATTATATCAATGAAATTGCTGAACTAAAAAAACAAGTCGAAACATTGAAAAAAGAAACAGCTGAAAAGGAAATTCCAGTTATCAGATTTGATGATAAAGTTAAAGTTATTAAACAGGAATTTATTGATAAAATAGACCATAGAAATGATCATCAACTATTAAAAATCGGGTAAGAATGGTATTTTAGTATTTACATTATAGTGTAATACTTTTATATTTAACCTATAAACAAAAATATTTAACAATTTACTAATGATAATAATATTATAACATAGGTACCTACATTTATATAGTTTAAGGTATACTTTTTTTTGTAAACAAGTACTATTCATAAAAATTGACAAATTTTTCGCTGCCCAGTTATGTAAAAATATTAGACTCCATTAAGCATGTTTTTTGGGGGCATAAAGACTACTTATGATGTAATGTGCTGGGTAGCTTGGTGCCTACTATTGTAGTATAAATAATAGACAAGTGGCTACCAGAACATTAACGTTGCAGGTAGCAGACACTTCTTCAGATGTTGTAGTCGTGGTTGATGATTAAATAAGATAAACAGTTGTTGTATAGTTGTGAATTTATTATTACACTTCAATAATTCTACTAAGTCCAAATATTGTCATACAGAGTGGCGTGAAGGTGCTTGCACTAATGGGTGGTAGTACACGTCTGAATACAGGCCGATTCGGGCTCCCTTAAATATGAGGTTCCCCGTACCCCTTGCCTACAGATACGGTATCTTGGTTCTCACGGATGTGATTTTTGTGGTCATTATTCCAGCCCACGCACTTACGACTGAATGTATTACTACATTATGATTATTATAAAGTAATCCTTTTACTCTTTTATATTTGGATTTCGTTGTATTCAGTGTTTCTGTAAAATATTTCATCCACTTATTTTTGAACCCTAATGTCCTTTATGTCCCTTAATCTTCTGGTTATGCCAGTCTACCGTATATTATAATAACTATGCACCCATGAAATTGGTATTATTACGTAGTAACTTGCTTACTACAATGACATATACCGAGTTTTGTGTTATGTTGAATGATGGTGATGGCGATTAAAGAAAACTAGCTGTTACAAATTATAACGTATAGTTATAATATAGTTTGTTGTGTGTAAATAAATTAAATTATGTCAGTTAGTTTTTATAATATATATATACACAGGCTGTAACAGGAAGAACTTACAAATTAAAAAACTTGATTTAATCAATATGTTTTAGACGCTCTTGCACTACACATAGTATAACATATTTATTTATAATTTTTAATGCTGAAAATAAAAAAAATTAATTCTGATAAAAAAATTGTTACCAAAATTCAAAATAGCCTATTTGTAAATCTAGATTTTAAGAAAATTTAGATTGTAAAAACATTTATTTAAATTAAGTAGATAGTTTATTTTTTACAATTTTTGATATCTCATTATTTTTTTTTAAGGTAAGACTTTATACAGTTGTAAAAACCAGTTTAAATTCATAATGTTTAAATGTTTTTTAAATAGGTAGTTATTTGTTAATATGTAAATATTTTTTAAAAAGTTATTATATTTCAAATTAATAAATCTTATTATAAAAAAATGTACACTTTAAAAATTATAAAAAATATTCCACTTGAATTATATTAATGTTATTACAATCAAGTGTTCTAAAAATTAGATTTCCAAATAGGCTATTTTAACATTTTCAAAAACAATAAAATTAAATCAGATTTTAAATTTCTTATTTTCAGTATTCAAAAATAAAAAATGTTTAATTTATTATTCGTGTTGTGCATTATCGTATAAATTATATATAAACATTTTTATTTTATATTTTAGTTAGAACATTTTTTTTTCATTTGACAGGTCTTCCTGTATGTATATAAAGATAAATGTATGCCATGTACCACATAAATGAATAAATTAAAAAGATTAAATTAAAATATATTACGTAATGTCTCACGAATGGTGGATTTGATTTGTCTTCTACGTTTTGTAGGAGGAGGGCAATATCATTTTTGGTCTGAAAATTCTACTCTTAGCAAGCCTCAGACTACAAAGTGAGAAAAAAATATGTACCCCACACTAAAATTCATCTACAATACCTTTTTTTCATTGATGCTGGTTGATTAGTTTAATTTAAAATGATATTATATTGTATTTTCTATAAGCATTAAATTATAGTGCCAGCTCTACAAGTCAATCTTGACCCAATCGTGACTGCAACCATGTTTTTAATCTAGAGACCATAGGCAAAAGCATTATTAAAATTGATGGGCAAGAAAAGTAATAATAATTATACCTGCGAATCGTGGTTAAACTGCATTCAGTCATTGCAATATTTACTAGTAGAGTAAGAAGAGTAATATCAGAAGAATGTTGTGAATTGTTGGAAATATTATTGGCAAGCAATTATCTAATGATGCCAATATGGTTTTTTGAAATTCAATTTCTAAAAATAAAATTATTATAGATTTGTTTATTACTTTGTAAACATAAAACATGTATTCAAACTTATCTTTATATATACAAATCTCGTGTCACGAGGTTTGATCAAGCTGTTCTCCGAAACCACTTAAGAGAACTTCACACCCACAAGTGTAGTCTCCGTCTTACACACGTATGATATAGACAAAACGCGTTTACGCAGTCTGAGTATAAATTACTCAATTTTGATCCTAGAGTAAAAATACCTATAATAAAATTAAATTGTGAAAATGTTTCAGAGGGTAAGTCATTGAGTTCTTTCCATTATACCCAATATAACGTTCATTATATCATTTAGAAATAGCAAAAATTTCAACATTTTTAAAATACATTTATCTTTTCAAAATTCAAATTTTTTTAAAAAAAAAACTCACTGTCATGCCCTCCAAAATATTGTCATCTTTTAATTTTGTAATGAGTGTTTTTATTCTAACACCAAAATTGAGAGAGTTCTTCTTAGACTGATTAAACGCGTTTTGTCCATGTTGTATGCGAGTAAAACTGAGACAACACATGCTGGTGTGACATCCTCTTAATCAATTATAATTACATTTTGTAAAATGTCTCTTGCTTGCTCCTACTTGAGTTGTTATCTCAATAAGAGGCCCTTATTTTTTTTTATTGAAAATTTAAAGATTTTGAGATTTATGATAGACGTTTTTAATTATAAATGGTTGCTCTTGCTTACAACTTATAGATTATAATAG
This sequence comes from Macrosiphum rosae, assembly GCA_016617965.1. Classification (NCBI taxonomy): domain Eukaryota; kingdom Metazoa; phylum Arthropoda; class Insecta; order Hemiptera; family Aphididae; genus Macrosiphum; species Macrosiphum rosae. The sequence goes on along the minus strand of WHPZ01538620.1, from coordinate 10,439 downwards.
TAATAAAAGAAAGTAGTATTTGTTGCCATTGGTTACTCAGGCAGATGAGAGCAGATCAAGTTGCATATATATTTTTTTACATAATATATATTTATTAAAAATACAAATCTATAGCCCGAGCAAGGTTATCCTGGGCGAGATAGCTATACTCTATTCAAAATAAGACCATGACCGGGCGGCCGAGTTGTGCGCATGGGCATGGCTTTGTTTCGTGGCAGAGCCCGACGCACCACCGTGGTGGGGACGGCGTTTCACCATATGTCTGACCGCCGCCGGACGAAAACTGGTCGCCGCCTGGTCACGGTCTTATTTTGAATAGAGTATAGTAGTTATAAGTTATAATATTACCTTCATCAATATTTTTATATGAACTCAGCCATTTGATTTTCCACAATTCATTTTCTTCTCTGAGACTGCCGAAATTTGTTCATAAATTATAATTATAATCGTTAATGACTGTTTCAATAATGGTTTCTAAAGTTTTATTTCATCGTTCTATGAGGATGTCAGCGCACCATTTGTTTTCTCTCTCTGGTCCATTCCACAAAGCAAATTTTACGTTCACAATAATGATTATAATCATTATTGTTTCAAAATTATAGTAAAAATACCTCTTATAAAATTTAAAGGAAAGATTGTTATTTAGAGCATCTCAGACGTTTTATTGTATTTTAATTGTACAACAAGTAAGTAAAGTAAGATTAAAAACAATTTAAAATTTTTAAATACTCATAATTCGCTTTAAAATTAAAATATAATAAAAGGTCTAGAGGATGCTTTAGATAATAGTCTAACCTTTAAATTTTATAAAAGGTCATTTCACAATAATTTTAGAAATCATTATAATTATAATTTTTATTGTTAATATGTTGGACACAGCTCGGTATACGAGAAATACACACAGCTCCATCCATTGTATATGATCTTAAATTTATTATGTACATTACTACATTGTATCTAATTGAAACAGTAGTTACCTACCTAATAATAAATAATTAATTTTTTTGTAATTTCTTATAGGTCTGATCAAGTATTTAATACAGTTATCAAACAGGAATTAATTGATGAAATAGACTATAATAATGATCATAAATTATTAGAAATCGGGTAAGAATTGTATTTAAATTATAGTGTAATATAAAATTTACCTACCTAACCTGTAAACAAAAATATTTAACAGTTGTGTGTAAATATGTCATGTGCCATATAAATCCATAAATTAATAATATTTTAATGTAATTATATTCATATTATATACACAGGGTGATTTTTTAAGCATTCTCTACTAAAGTAATAGTCTATTAAAAGGATATTAATTACTTTGTTTTAAAAATTATGGGGTACAATATTAATCTATAACCATTTTGTAATATAAAAATTATCTGAGTATATTTGACTAAGTAGTATTTTTAACCAATATTGTACATTGCATACTTAATTATAATTAACGAGCTCATATCCATTTACAGAATATTTAATAGACTATTATCCTTTGTATTTATAGTAGAATAATAGACTCAAAAACTTTTTATTTAAACTTCAATTATAATAATTAGAAATCGTCCTATAAATCATCAGATTTATAATTTATATTTAAACATATCGGTTCTTATTTGAAAAATCAAATTTGGAATCGCAGCAGAATACTTCTTAAATGTTGTGAAAAGTCTTAAGTACTCAATAATATCGTTTGAACTATACAAATATCAGAATTTAGACATAAAAATGATATATTATGCTTCCTTAAAATATCACCCTGTATATAGCTACTTTGCCCAGCGTTGACCGTGCCAATAGAAAAATTATTATTAACCTAACAACCTTATTGGGGTTGTTTTTTTTTTTTAGAAAATAGTCTTAACTGAAGAATGTTAAGTATAAACAATTTAAACATTTTTAACTTATTGACTTTCTAATATTTCTTCTAAACAATTGTATTAGCTGTGTAACTTTTTTTATCCAACTAATTATTATAATGCTTCGTTTATTGCCTTAGACTATTTGCCAAATCAAAAATAAAAACAAAACAATTAAATTTTATAACATAATATAAATTATATACAAATCTAAATTGAGTTCTTGAAAATTGTATTGTCTGTTACTTTAAATATATTTATATAATTAAAAAGTACTACAATCTATAATTGTTATCGGTGCATAAATATTTTAAAAATTTGGTGTCATAATATCTAAAATCTAAACTACCATTTTGATTTCCTGCCATATCCCTAGAGTACCTAAGTTTCAATAATTTCATGTCATTCATTTTTTTACATGATTTTCTTTAACTCTCAATGTTTCATTAATTTCTGTTGTCATCAAATCTTGCGAGTTCAATTTAAGTCACTTCTACATGACCTAGGAGGCTCAAATTTTGTATGGAGGTCTAGGGTCGGTACAATACATGACTCAGTTGTTACAAAAAAAATAAATAATAAATAAAAAAATTTTTTTTAAAAACATGCTTTTCTTAATACTACTTAATACATGAACGAAAAAGTTGAAAATAAACTTACTTTTAAAACGATTTCTTAATGAAACTTCAAGGTTATCAAGATATTACTAAAAGTGTTTCTAAAATGTATTTGTTGCAAAATTTTTAAAACTTGTGAATTACGAAAAACGAAAAGCATGGGGCACTTATGATAACTCCTATGTAAAGTCACTCTACAACTGAATCATTAGATAAACTTTATGATAAATATTTTATAGATTACTGATCATACTTCCAATTTTGTAAGAGATATTCTTGACTCATAAGAGCCCCATGCATTTCGTTTTTTGTAATTATAAGTTTTAAAAATTTTGCAACAAATACATTTTAGAAACACTTAGTAATATCTTGATAACCTTGAAGTTTCATTAAGAAATTGTTTTAAAAGTAAGTTTATTTTCAACTTTTTCGTTCATGTATTAAGATTTTTATTTTTTTTTTTTTAATAATATTACAACACTATCTTATGACCATATCTATAGAACACTTCTCTACTATTCTATCGTGCTAAGCAAATAAGCAGGATCTCCAATTTTAGTAAAAGTTGAGATATTATTACCTGGAGGGTTAACAATACGATTTTGTAAAAAAAAATGTAAAAAATGTTTGCCATATGTCTATTTACCATCAATCAAGGTATTTTCCAACCTAACGATAGCTCGATAGTCTATGAACGGAGGTACACTAATTCCGATATACACCTATATAGCATTATAGTACTGCATTTTATATTTGCTCATTACTTCCATGGCAGTCGAGTTTTACAGTTAGTCTATAAATAAAAGTTGAATAATTAAATTTTTAATTTAAAGACTTACTCATAACTTTAATTTTATCATACACTCACCTGCCAAAAATTAATTTTTTTACAAATTCATAATCCCTCCGACAATAAATAAACTGTATGTAATTACTAATAATTTACAACATTTTAAATATAACTATTTTTTCATAAATGTGATGATTAATTAATACTAAATAAAACTATGTTAAGCAAATAATCATAACTGTAATTTTATTTTTATTGCTTGGTCTGTCTGCTAATAACTGCTGTAATGTTTATTTCATAAAATTTAAACTAAAATATATTCTTGATTTTGAGTAGTACCTATAAACTATCTTAATGTATGATATCATCACACAGCAAACAATAATATCTTATGCTTTGTAAAATGTGTTTTAATGTTATCTATATATCTGCCATATTGACGCGATGCTGCGTGGTACTGTGAGAGGAGCTTAGGTGACCGTAGTACAAAACCAGAGGTTTGTATATTATACCAACTAACGACACTAGTAATATAATACTAAGTTACTATTCTATTAACAATATTACACAATGTATGAGATATATAAGGAAAAAGAGTTCGATACTCTATGGCGCGAACTAGAAGACCATACCTCCGTCCGATCGCAGGCTGCGACACCGGTCGTAGCCGGCGTCCCCACCTGCGGTCTGACCGGCTCCCTCCCTACACGGGTCCACGACTTAGCGACCGGCCGAGCTGAGAGCGTGTCGCTGTCGCGGACGATGCCTGTATGATAGGTAACTAACGCGACATGCTCCCCCCCAGACCTTTCGGTGAGTCGTGGCTTCCTGAGTCCGGAATGATCAGTCACTCAAGACGTCTCCCATCCACAGGTCGGTGTCCGGGAGGTTTTCGTCGGTGATGGTCAACGGTAGTATTGACTTGTCTTCCATGTCGTCTGGCATTTCCTCTCTGGATAGGTGGTTAACTCTCTCCTTCGGGTGGACCGACGTGGTTGGTGGTGTAAAAAACCTTTGATCTAAAACCCCTTGCACTGTCTCTTGTGCCCACCGCTTAGTTGGCGTGACAGCCACGGCCCATCTCGCCACTTACCCTGGTATGGGTTTTGAGGGTGGACCCGTCTGTGCTAGTACTTTGGTCACCATCTGGTTATCCCATAGGTGGCGTGTGTTTAAAGCATGAGCTCTGTAGTTTGTGTTCTGGTGTAGTTTTGGTGGTAACACCCTGCCTCCCAGGTACTTTCTTAGTTTAACTGGTCCCAACTGTTTTGGAGCGAAACCGGCGTGGAAACCCTGGTCCCCTTTGGCTAGTGGGTAGTTCCGGTAGTAGACCCATTCGCCTATTTTGTGCCTGGGGCTCCTTGTTCGTTGTTGTTGGTGAATTGGTTCAGTCCGTGGTTTTCCCTCGGGTTTTTCAGGTTTGGTATTTTCCCACTAATTTTTTCACCACTTGAAGAATCCAGTCCCCCAGTGCTTTTGCTTCCTTGCCTAAGATTAATTCGGTGGGTGAGTTACCTGTGTTTTGGTTTTTCCTGGCAAATATTATCGCTAGTAAGACCCCATCACACGTTCTGTGGGGTTTTCCCAGTAGCCGTAGTCTTTTTTTTTTATTTCTTGGTTAGTATGACGCGAGGATATCCGAAGCGTGAACATAACTCTTTTTAGATTGTGTCGACTATTATTCTTGTGGTTCCTGTTCCGATAGGATTATAGGCCTCCACCCATCTGCTGTAACAATCCGTGACGATCGGTATCTGGGTTTTCCTCCTTGAAGTTTTCTGGTAGGGGCCCATTAGGTCGATGCTCAGTACTTCCCAAGGTTGTCTCGATATTCTAGAGGCCATTATGTACTCTGGTTTAGAGTTTACCGGTTTGGTACAAGGACAGTTGTAACAGTTTCTCACGTCGTTGGACCTTTCAATTCTGTTGTTTTTCTAGTAGTATCTACTTAGAATCGCCCGGTAAGTTTCCTTCCATCTTTGGTGGTTTGCCAAAGGATGGTTTTGGTATTTCCATAGTACGTGGTTCGCTGCTGACCTGGGTATTACCACTGGAGTTTCCCCCTAGTGTTTATGCTTGGGTTATGTGATTGTAACCCAAGATTGGTTTAACCCTGATTCCAGATATGGTCTGTATTTGTCTACAGCCCATTTTATCGCCAGGCATTCCCTCTCTACTGCTGGGTAGTTGGATTGTGCCGGGTTCAATTTTCAACTTGCATGGCTGATTATTTTTCTGTTTATTTGCAATTCTCCCCTTTGAAATAGTACGGCCCCACTCTGATTTCGCTTTCGTCTGTTTGTAAGCAGAAATGCCTCGTGTAGTCTGGTGGGGATAACCTTGGTGCTCTGGTTACTGCTTCCCTGAGTTTACCAAAGGCATCTATTGTGGTCCATTTCCACGTGTTACCTTTTGTGAGCAGATTCGTTATGGGTGTTGCTATATCCGAATAGCTTTTTACGAATTGGTTATACCATCCGCATATTCCTAGAAAGTTGGTTTTGTTGTATGTCTTTTACCTTTTTGGATGTTGGGAATTTTGCTATGAATTCCAGCTTGTCGATTTCTTTATCTATCCCATCCCCTTCTACTACTTGTCCTAGGAAGTGGATTTTTGCTAATCCTAATTTATATTTTAGCCTCATAGGTGTACTAAATGCTGTTAATGGCCGGTCTTAGAGAGTTAAGCTTACTTGCCAGTAGCCCGATTTTAAATCTAAAGTGCTAAAGATTTTTGTTCCGTTCTTCCTCGGACCATTTCGTGTAGCTCCGGGATGAGGTGTGCGTCCGATTCCGTTTGGAGGTTTATGTGTCGATAATCGACGCACAGTCCCCTAGACTCATGTTTTTTTCGATGTGAGAACTATTAGTGTGGCCCATGGGGAGATGCTAGGTACTATCATCCTCTGCTACTCCATTTCATGGATCATACTTAGGGTTGCCACCTTTGAAAGATAGGAGACAGGCCGATAAGCAAAAAAAAAAAAACGGTTATCAAAAAAACAATTACACTGACACAAAAACTAAACGTAGATATTCGGATTATAAGTCATATATAAATCGTATCTTATCTTATTTTTTGGCTTAAGAAAATCAATATTCTTGTTACTTAATGACAAACTATTTATAATTATTTAAAAATATTATGACCAAGAGAATAATTCACTGAACCAGTAGCCCGTAGATTTATATGTAAAGCCGGAGAGGTGGCAACCCTAATCATACTCGATATTAACTCTGTTTTTTCCTTGCTGTAAGGGTAGAAGTTTACCGCTACAGGTTTTTCGTTCGTTAGTCGTATTCCGTATTCTACAACCAGGGTTCTTTCCACGGTGTTGTTAAACATCGATGGGTATTTAAGACTTCGCGTAAGGATTCCCCATCTGGTCCATTTGGGATTTCCAGTTCTGTGAGATCTGGGTTTTCCAGATATTTATTGGATTTATTTGTCTGCGTCAACTCACTGTTGTTCGTTTTTCTGCTCTTAAGTGGATCGTGGCTGCATTTTAATCCCATGCCACTTGTTGTTTTGTCAGGAAGTCATGGCCGATCAGTATATCTGCTATGAATTCCTTTAGCATTGCTGCTTCGAAGTCCACCTCCATCGTTTTGATTTTTGCTCTTATCCAGCACTTACCGTTTGTTTCCCGGGTGTGTCCGTCGGCCATCCTATGAATGCCTTACGATTTCATCAGGAAATTCCATCTCCACTGCGGGCGTTGGCATTTTTGTCACTTTTGGCTCGCTCCGTGTAGCTGTTATGAGTTTGTTTTTCTTGATTGGCGCGATTATTTGATCTTGTTTATCGTTCAATTTGTGGCAGTTTTCTGCTACCAGCACTTGCTCCTCGGCTGCCTCCTTGACATTGTCTTGTGTCCACCCTCCACTATTTTCTATATTCTTGGAGAGGTGTAGACCTGACTCTGAATACCCACATAAGTTGTCGTTTATGTGTACGCTGGATTTTTTCCGTGTTTCATAAGAGCTGTTCATATCGGCTTGTATCTGTTTTCTGTCGGATTTTTGACATCTCCTGTTGTTGTAACCGCAAATAGTAAGATTTCTACGGATATATGGTTTTCAGTTTACGGCAGTGATGTTGGGTCCGTTCCCTCGGTCACTGTCTTTGTTTTCTTGTTTTGATTTTGGGTTTTTTATTTTCTGGCCGGTGGGTTTTCCCCGGTTCCGCTAACCGTTTTCCCGTTTCCCGTCTTCTTGGTGTTCCAGAATTCGGTTGGTTTGTTAGGAGTCTGCGGTTTTCCCTCGAGTTTTTCTGGTTCGGGATTTTCCCACTGGGTCTTCCCTCTCCTCTGAAATTGGGTTCCCACCGTATATGTGGCTTCGTTAAATTCCATGAATGTTTTCGGTTTTCGCACCCGTATTATTGTTATTTTTGATGTTCTGATCGCATCAGTTCGATGATGGTCTCAACTGCCTTTTCTTCGTCCATTCCGGTGTTCTGTCTACGGAGTAATTGTATTTTTTGTAACACAAAGTCCTCCGTTTGTTGTCCGTTGAGTTGCTTCCACCCCATCAGTTCTTTTTGGAGCTTTGCTCTAAATTGAGGTACGTTAAACTTATTCGAAAATTCTTTGTGGAATTCTTCCCATGTGGGGTCGATTGCTTTTACCTACCCCACCATATTCCGGCTTCACCTTTGAGTTGTTAAGCCATTACCTTGACCCATTGATGCCACGGGATTTTCGCTTCCGTTAGGTCGTCCCTCGTTGAGAGTAGGAATCGCATGGTATCCTCTTTCTTTCCTACGAACTCTGGTAGCGCGTCTTTTGCTGCCTGGAGATTATCGCGTGGTAGGCGGTTTCATTTTTCTGGCCAATCCAGTACCGTTGTATGGTATTAGTAGGTGGTGTGGCTTTCGGATAGATTTATCCCATGTGTTGTTGTGTATGGAACATTGTCTCGTGCATTGTCCTTGTTCGGAAATTCAACTTGATGGTTATGGTTTTTCAAGTTTCTGGTCAAGGTTCGATTTCTTCCGCTCATGTTGGTATTGGTACACGACGTAGATATGATCACGTTGGTGATGCTTGTAGTGACCAAAGTGCTTGTTTCCTGTGCCGCGAACGGAGTTTCATGCATTCTGGGAAAAACCTCGTTTGATGACTTGGGGAAACCCTGTTGCTCATAATTCGAGTCGTATCTGGTGTTTCCTTTGTCGGTTATGTTGTAGCAAGATATTGTTGTGTTTTTCCTTAGATTATCAGTACTCTCCGGTGGCTTTCGTCAATGTCTGAGTGGTTTTCCGTGATTTTTTGGTTTTTGGGTTTTCCAGTTTTTCGATCTGCCTTGACAGTTTCTCGACCGCTCCGAATGTGGCTTCGTTTGAGTTTAAAGCCTCAAGTCTCTTTAGCTGGTCTAGAATTTCTGTTAGAGTCATCTCTATGCCGGAAACCTGATTGTCAGGAGCTTTCCCGTTTTTGACTTGGGTTTTTCCTCCTTAGTTTTTGGTGTTTTCCGTTGTTTCGTTTAATCACTAAACTTTAATGTATCGATCCAGTTTGTTTTGTGGATTTCTCCTTTCGTTGCCCAAAAGTATTCAAAGGCCAAGTAGAGTTCTGGCTTTGTGCCCATCGTTCCTAATCGCCTTGTGGTCAGTTCCCCCTTGAGTTCCTCGATTGTTAACTCGCCGAATTTCTTCCGTACGGTATCGCTTTAACACGTGATGTTCTACCCGATTTTGCCTTATACGTATTAGGTATTTTAATTTGTATGTGGGTGGTGTTCCCCGTTTATTATAGATAGGAGGTTCTCGATAAGTCTTAATGCACAGTGGGCAAAGAAAAAACTTAACCAACCTTTTTGAGCCTCGTAGTTCTTTGTATCCTATTTCCGACTGTGCCAATGACGCGATTCTGCGTGGCACTGTGAAAGGAATTTATGTGACCGTAGTACAATCCAGAAGTTTGTATATACAATATTACACAATGTATGTGATATATAAGGAAAAAGAGTTCGGTATTCTATGACGCGAACTCGAAGACCAAACCTCAGTCGGACCGGCTCCCTCCCTACTCGGGTCCGTATGATAGGTAACGACAGCGCCAATATTATAATAGAAACACAAATGCTATAACTAATTAAACTCATGTTAAGCACATAATAAATTTTAATATAATGTATTAAAATATAAAGTATGTCATACATATCATTTTCAAACTTCTAACTGCTTGATCATATAAACTTCTATATCCTGTTCCAAAAGAGAATGGTCACTTTTCGCGCATTCAACTGACAGCTGCGGCAATGCAAAGACTAAACTCTTCCCCCACCTTGCTAGTCAATGATCGTCAACACCTTAGAGAAATTTTGGCAAGCAAGGTATGGGACGTTTTTCCGTTGCACTGCCGCAGCCGTCAGTTGTATGCGCGAAAAGTGACCGTTCTCTATTGAAACAGGGTATATTACAACAATCATTATATTTAAATTACATTAATATTTAATAACCGGGCGGGTACTTGAAACACGAAATATTTGTTCTACTAGCAAAATAAAATATTTATCAATTTTTTTTTATTTTATTCTACATGGCAATATAATAATAATAATAATTCATGGTACATATTATATTATATAGTTATAGTTATTGTCCTTTATTTAGGTAATAATATTTTAATATCTTATTTTTCAGAACTGTATGTCAAGCTGAAGAAGAAGTAAAGACAGTTGATACAGAAATTAAAGTGGAAAAACATATTATCGGGATTTGTGAATTTGAAGGAACAGTTTTGAACAATAGCCATTCATCAAAGCTCATTACTCATATCAGTTCTGACAATAGACCTAACTTACAGGATACTCATAAAAAATGCAACATCTGCAATTTATCGTTCAATTCAAAAAGACTTTTGACAAGTCATATGAAGATTCATACCATTAAAAACAAAGAGACATTCATTTGTGACATTTGTAATATATCATATTATAGGAAATCATATTTGACGAAACACTTACTACTTCATATTGGAGAAAACCCTTTCATATGTAACAAAACATTTAGTGATAAACCAAATTTTGATATCCATAAGCGAACAGATACTGGGAAAAAAACTTATAAATGTGATATCTGTTATAAAACATTCACTGCTTCAAAGAGTTTAATAACCCATACAAGGATACATACCAGGGAAAAACCATTCAAATGTGATTTCTGTGAAA
>WHPZ01538588.1:0-23119 GCA_016617965.1 Macrosiphum rosae | reverse complement strand
CAACTAGTATGTGTCCAAATAAATATGCAATGACACAAAATACAAAAATGTTGGGATATATTGTATGTATGACTCGTATACGGTTACTACAGTTAGTGTTCCCTTATTTATTTGTATTCCCTTATTCCTAACCTTCCATCGTTATGCAAAATTAATTCGTTTAATTTTACGTTAAAATATACAATGAATATTAAAGATATAATAAGTACCTCTAAAACCCAAGTGGACGCATTTGATTCTATGCTGTCTCCAAAACCAATTCTCGTAAACAACCGATCGCATATACGAAATTGAGCAAATGTTGCAGGTACAAAACATCCGATCTGGAATTTGAAGTTTATTAAAATAGGCTGGTTACTTTTAAGTTTAAATCATTTTTTGTTTTAACCTACCTGAGCAATAATTTGTAATAATGCCACTTGACGTATATAAATGCTTTTCCCGCCCATATTAGGTCCAGTTATGATGTTTAAATTTTTATCAGTTGAAGCAAACTACAATCATAAATAAAATCTAGAATTACATGAATTTTCATTAAAAGTTAAAGATATGTACGATTATTGATTATAAATACTATTTATAATCAATAATACGACGTACGTCGGTGGTCGAACCTAGTTTTTTCCTTCACTATAAAGATTAAATACTTTGAAACACGTACTTTACTCGTATATTTTAAATAATATAAAAATACTAATATTTTAATGTTTAATTATTAATTTTCTCTTATTTAACTTCTATATATTTGTACAGTAATTTATTTAATTTTTGTTAAAACTTACAATATCGTTATCAACTGTTACAACCGAATTAATAATATCTAATATTGGATGTCTAGAACTTTTGATATCCATATATTGTCCAAATTTTGGTCTAGTTAATCCAGAACGCATACTATATTGGGCGAATGAAAATATTAGGTCTAAATCGGCAATACCATCACACAAATCATATATACAACTAATATACTTTCTTAGCTCTTTTAGCATTTCATTTAATATTCTAAATAAAAAAAATATTTATAAATTTTAATTCAATTAAAGTAAAAATGTTAACATTTAAAATTATAAGTTAATTTAGTTTACGCATTTGTCAATATTTCCACTTCATTTAACGCTTGAGTAAGACGGATGTTTAGTACTAATAAATCTTCTGTTGTAAATTTTACAATATTTTTTACACATTCAACCTACAAACATTTAATTCGTTAGTATAAGTATACTGGAGAGACAATTAATTATTTGGTATTTGGTACACATAATATAATATTTGTAGGTAATAGGTATTTTAGTATTTATTATTTAATTATTGTAACTGATTAGTTATAGGTACCTACCTATATTATGTTAAAATTATTTATTTATTTAACACAATATTTAGCAACTAACTTACATTTTTACAAATACTCGGAGGGTGTTTGACATTGAAGTTCTTAATATTTTTTAATTCAACCTGGACATGAAAACCTCTTTTACATGAATTTTGTGGAATCAAATACTCCGTTTCTAATTGTTCACCTAAAAGTTTTACTCTATCTAAAACAGTAAATTGTATTTATATACCAGCGATACATCAATAGTATAATATATTCAATATTTAGTATTGGGCATTGGCGTGGTAATCGGAAGAAGGATTTGGCAGCTTATCCCCTCTATGTCTTTCAAGCCCCTCTAAAAACTAATAAAAAAAAAAATTGTAATTTTTTTTCCTTATAAATATTTCCAAAATATACCCATTATTAAAGTATTACATAGATTATTTTCTTAGTAAATGTGGTTAATTTAAAAAATCAAAAAACCCGAAAAAGAAACAGAGAAAAATAAGGAAAAACGAGAATTTTTCATGCAAAAACCGTTTATGAACAAAATCGATTTTTGTGTAACTCAAAAACGAATAACCATAGATACTTGAAATTTTCACAAAATAATTATGTTAATATAATATTGATCGGCAATTATTGGACTTTTATATACTTGGTATAATACTATATTTTTACAAAATATGTTTGACTGTTTTTGAGAACAAATAAATAAATGAATTACTATAGTACCTATTGTAGAAATATAAATAAATCATAAAATATACTTAGTAATAGCTGACAGACCATTTTCTCTCGGAATCGTTTTTCGTAGGTGCAACAAAATATAGATTACAGTGACTTACTCAACAACGATATACACTCGATACCTACTGTACAGCATAGCGGAAAGCAATTACTTACTTTTTTAATAGGATTTAGGTATTTTCAGCCCCCCCCTCCGCCCCTTGTCACCAATAATTGTTCAACCTTTGTATACAGCTATATAAGTACCATGAAATTCTTCAATTAATTCACTATAAATGGTACGAGCAACGTCTAGTAAAGGATTTAAATTTGATTTAACAGCAAAACATCTTTGAAACTGAGATTGTGAAAATCCTTTTGATCTAGTAGACTCTTTATTTATAGTTATCTCAATTATTTCTAACATTTTTGAATATCTAGAATTGGATAATGTCTAAAAAAGGGACACTAATATTCGTTATAAAATCCATTTATCTTCTTTTAGTTTAATCCTAAGCAAACCTTGCGTATTGAGGAAATGTATTCAGCTTTGAATAGTTCTAAAATATCCACAAGAGCTGGTAATGCTTCTAACGTAGTTTTTAATAACAATGTATAATTTCCTTGTAATTTAGATAACTGATGAGTATTTTTAGAAACTTTTGTACATAACCAATATAGTTGTTCGACGTCAGTGAACTTTTGGATTACGTTCTAAAATAAAAATTTCTAATCATAATAATGTGTAAATACTTACTTATAAACTGATGTTATTACTTATTAATGATAAATTAATAATTTTTTTTTTAATAAATATTGTTATTATAGTAATTAATTACTCGAAGTAAAATAAAGTTTTGTTCTGGGCTGTTTAAAACTTCTTCTACAGCTTCTTGGCGATTATGTATCAATCGAATATCGCTAGATGGCTGAAGGATAGAAGATCGGAGTCTTCTTTGACCTCCAATAGTAGCACACCGGTTTAAAACGTCAAACAGTGTATTTTTGGAATTTAATGAACTATTTAATACTAGTTCTAATCTCAAAGCCGTATTTGCATCTACATATGTGAAACCAAAAATGTATGTATTTTTACTTCTACAATATTTAAAAAAATTAATCTAAAGTCAACAGCAATCGCAAATTCTAAAATTAAAAAAATCAGATTTTAAATAGCTGCATTATTGAAGAACAAAAAGGGGATGAAAATGCTTGGTGAATCATTCTAAATAGCACTGTAAATGCATATAATTTGAAATTTCAAACTATATTATTACTAGTACCATGAAAATAAACATAAAAACTATAAATATAATTATTAAACTCTGTGATCAGTATTCAGTAGCATTGGCATTTCTCCCTCTAATAAATGAAAATCTTTATATACGAAAACTGTAAAAACTTGGTTTAGTTCATACTTAACCCCCCCTCCAATTTCATAATCCTGGATACTGTCTGTAATACTAATCAGATCATCAAATTTATAATATAATACATGAACATAATTTCGAAAATCCAGAAAAATAATACATCATGTAATTTATTGTATAGCATTTCTAATAGAAATGTAAAGTCCGCAATAAGTACATTTTTTATGTAAACTCCAGCAGGAAAAAAAACAGATAAAATTGGATTTGTGTAAACTCCGCCAATGAAAAAAATCAGGTAAAATTGAGTTTATGTAAACTTCGCCAGTGAAGAAAATCAAGTAACAGTATAAAATTAATATAATATACTTATTATTATTTTAAAAAAAAAATCATAATTATTAATTTCTATAATAATAATCATTCTTATTAAATAATAGTATAATTAGGTAACTTAGGTATATGCGTATGTATCAAAAATGTTATAAAAGTTAAAAATTAAAATAATAATAAAATTGTCCGAACAAAATACAAGTTATACAAATTGTAATGTGTATTTACGTATTTATGTATTTACGTCAAAAAATCATTATAGATAATTATTATTATTGTAATAATCATAAAATATGTAGATATGTTAGTTATGTTATGGTATAAATGTATAATATTTTTAACTATGAACTAAAATTATGTAATACAATTTGAAAATATTCTGACTATTAAGTATAATATAAACCCATTATTATAACTATTTATATCGTTCCCCAACAGCATCTTTTTTCATATTAAATTTTTGAGTATATTTGGTAGGAATGTTATTTAGATTTCCATAAGCAAGGCACTGGAGGAGTTTCCAAATACCCATTACAGTTAAGAAAATAAAACTGGCGGAATTTACATCAGACCTTTTCCGGGCTCTTAATTACCTAGGTACCTGACCGTTATTCTAGCAGAGTTGACAATCACCCCTAAAGTTACAGAAAAACGTTCTGCTTCGAAGTATGAAATTGTAAATTTATATTGTCATTAAAAAAGTAACAAATCAAAAATTGATAACGATATAAAATAGAACAAAATTGAAAATAGTAATATTTTTCCAAAATGTAGTTTATGTAAAAAAAAATAATATATTTATATTCAATATAAGAATCGTAAGGTACAACTTTACTGTTTAGTCTGGACTCTAGAAATAAGATTCAGCAACTGAAATATAAAAATAAAAATAAAATTCTGGTTTCTCTATGAAGCTTTGAAGTTATGCAAGATTGAATAATTAAATCAAATTTGCAAAGTTGTGTAACTTTATCAATCATTAGTTATATTAGGTTAAGTTACAGGGAGGAAACCAGAACCAACGACGTACTAATTATTTTTATAAAGGCGCCCAAAGGTAGAAATGTATAACAAAATAAATGAATACAATTTACCAATAAACATGGACTTTTCAACTCCTTCGTATTCTATTCGCAGTGTACTTGAAGAAAAAATCACATTATGGTTAAACTCGATGTGTTTTAATAACGCTGCCGCAGCAGAAACTGCGTAAAATCTGTAAAATAAATTGTGATAGGCAAGTATAATAAGTATTAGAAAATATAATATGTAGACTTTAATAAAAATATATTTCTCACTTTGGCAGCACCTGTTCTAATGTAGAAATGCATTCTGGTATAATAGAATTTTTTAAGTAAAGTTTACCTTCATATTCAGAAAAATGTTTTCGAGATGCAGTAAGAATAGTGCTTAATGGAAACTGACTTTTAATAGTATTGTACAACATTGTACCTTGCATCTGATCCATAAATGTATGTGGAACTAAAATCTATCAAACACATAAACACAAATAATACTTTGTACCTACTTTTTTAATCAACTAGGTAATTATAAATAATTTATAACTGTTGAAAAAAATACCTCTGCGGGATTAAGAATATTTATTTTATTAATTGTGTTCATATACGTTTGAGTATCACTAAATTGGCACAAGATCAATACTGGTCTTTTCAAATCAATTGCTGCCAATCCGATTTCACCTTGAGCGGAACCTCTTCCCTCAGTTAAAACTATGAACAGTTTGAAAATACTTTTTTTATCATAACTTTCTACACTAAGTTGAACATAAAACGTGTTTTACCTAATACAACACTGTTAATCATTTCACTTTTACTATCAGTTTTCTTTGCAAGTGGTGGGTTACGGGATTTGTTTCGCACAACAGCTGAAACCGCCGAAACACTAAAAGTATAACAACCACAATTTCAAAAAATAGGTGTCATAAATCATAATATATTATAATTTATAAAAGGTAGGTACTAAATGTCTATATATTATACAAAGCTATTTTAGTAAAATATAAAAGACAGCAAATATCCATGTTGCTTGCTACTCATAATTCAAAATTTATAATTACATATATAGTCTCAATAATTAGTAAGCAATTTGTAAGTTCAGCCGTTTTAACATATCCGCAAAAGTTTATATTATGGCTAACTTTTTCATAACTGGGTTGCTGTCATTTTCGAATTTTTACATTATGTCAAAATGCTGAAGAAAAATTAAAAATCTACAAGTTATCTCTCCCTTAATTACACCTTGTAAAAGTAAGCTGTACGTAATTTATTTGAACTTTAACTGTGCTAAATTTTGTTGCACAATCTAAAGTATTTGTTAGCACAAGTTCATAGTTTGTAAAGATACTGTTTCCCTACAGCGTCAAACAGTGGAACAGAACTGCCTAGTCGGATGACGCATCCAGACTCTGCAGGGAAAACGTACCTTATAAGGTAAACCCCAGCAAAACTTTTTGTTGACAATTTATAATTAGTCGTAAAAATTCTTCCTAAATGAGGGCTAATTATTATATAAAAGTTTAGGAAATTATTTGAAAGTTCTGAAAATCAATCGAAAAATATTTGCAAATTATATGCAAAATACCTTGTGCCCTATGTACTTATTACTATACGATTTCCAATAAATTTATCTTAGTCGAATGGGAAATTTTTGGCACATCAATAGTTTATTGTTTTGTAAGTGTCTTATCCTACATACTGTGGAAGCATTTTTTCCACATTCCACAATAGTAGATAGTTATAGAGTATGTTAAGCATGAATCGCTCTACAAAAGTCCTAAGTAAAAAAGTTCCAAACCTTAAAAGTCCGGGGTAAAAAAGTCCGGTATATAACAATATTTAAAATAATATAGGTATTTAAAAAAAATGTGCATAATATAAATATATTATATTATTATAATGATTTCTCAGTTTAATTAAGTACTAACTATCTTCATATAAAACTATAAAAGAAAATATATTTAAAAAAAAAAATTAAATTCTTATATTTTTTATCTAGGTTTTTGATTTCTCAGTTTAATTAACTATCATCATAAAAATAATATATTTAAAAAAAATTACAGTTAATTAGAACTTATATTATTAATACTAATAAAAATGGAACGTTTAATTGTGCATCACATTGAATTTTTTCCTTTTACAAATTATATGTACCTACCGGACATTTTACGATTCGGACTTTATTACCTTTGGATTTTTGGTAGTCTACCGACTACCGTTAAGCATCATTATTCATTACCTGCAGGCTGGTGTCGTTGGAAAAGATTCAGGCTTAATAAGTTGACGGGGTGTGCTGTTCACCACAAAATCTTCAAGTTTTTGACTAACATCGTATTCTGGTACGTTAATACGGTGATTGGCCACCGTATTCGGAATAATAAAATTGTCGCTTTGGATTGTTTGTCTAGGAGCTGCAGGCAATGACTGAGTGTATTCAATATCCGATATTTCTGCAGATAATCCGCCA
Source organism: Macrosiphum rosae (assembly GCA_016617965.1). Classification (NCBI taxonomy): domain Eukaryota; kingdom Metazoa; phylum Arthropoda; class Insecta; order Hemiptera; family Aphididae; genus Macrosiphum; species Macrosiphum rosae. The sequence continues at coordinate 15,892 of WHPZ01538588.1, read as the reverse complement.
TATCTGTTGTCGGGCGTCATTAAATCAGACCTACACATCGAACGAGAGTGCACTGCGCTGCTATCAATATCCAAATTTGTCGATTGGTGATTCGTATTATTTGTAAAATTGTTGGGCAATCGACTTGTTTTATACCGTGATAAGTTGTATTGGCCAAGTCTTCCTGTTTGGAAGAAAATTAAAATTAAAAATAATACTGCATATTACTGCTCTAATACTACCTACAGCTTATGTGTTGTATAATAATAACAAAATTTAAATAAAAAAGGTGGGAAAGTGGGTGTCGCTTTGCTGTACAGTAGGTTATAAGTGCACTTATGGATCACTGTAATGGATGGTATTAAATTAGAATTCAATCATAAAGTAACATTGTAAATATTATAAGTGGATCACTGTAATGGATGGACAAGGATGGTATTAAATTAGAATTCAATCATATACCTAATAACATTGTATACGAAAAACGATTCTGAGCGAAGACGGTCAGTCAGCCTATGATATATTACTAAGTACCTATATTGGATGTATATTATTGTGAATAAAGTAATTTATTAACCTATGTACGTGGAACCTTGTTTTAAATTTTCAATCATTAGCTATAAAAGTTGAAAAATTGTATACATTTTTAACTACAAAATAATATTTACATTTCAAATTTGATAAATTTCGTCAAAATTCGAACTTTAAATGCTTATCAAAAAAATGTGTAACTATTAATATTTTTCAACTACTATTGTAAAAATATATCAGGAGCCTAATCTGTCAGGTCCGTTTTCTTATAGACCGGACCGGACTGATAGATTTTAACAAAGACTATAGGACTGGACCGGACCAGACCGATAAAATAAAAATGAAGCCAGTTTGAACGATTATTTTATTATGGTAATGATTATTTATAAACAACAAAATTAAATTTACAGTTTAATTTTGTTGTTCAGTTATATGCTCTTAAAATTTAAAGCATAACAATTATTTTCAATCGTGGTTTCACTTCAGTTGTCATCCACCAGTAACGGTATAATCGACAACGTTGCATTTACAATTTTGCGGAATCGTGTATATATATATAAAATTTGCGGAATCGTATACCTATGTATATCAATGGCTATTAGAATTAATAAAATCTACACGATTCTGCAAAATTTGCTCGGGCGCTTGTCAAGTACCTAAGTCTTGTTGGACAAGCCTTAATTTCAATCAAACGTGTACCCATAAATAATAAATATGTGTTAATATGGCTTGACGTGGCGCGGTGGTTGCAATCAGTCACGAAACTTGACATCCACCCGGGTTCTAAGTTAGAAATCCTTTCCACACATGCCCAAAGCCAACCATACCCTCCCCCTGCACAGTAACAGGCCAATGACCCCAGTTGTCGAATCTTTAACTAAATAAATAGGTATGTACTTACAATTATTATATTAATGACTTAATTGTAAAATTGATTGTAATTGTAATTATATTTTTTTAATCGTTAAAATTGTGAAAATATTCGCCAGTGTATGACACCAGAATATGATTAAACAGAAAGTACCTACTAAGCTGGGCTGAAGAAAAATGTTGTATGAGTAAGTATATAATAATTTTCCACCACCATAGTAATGAGAAATGACCAATTTGAAAATGTAGAGAAATTTAGGTTAGGATCTCTCTATATACGTGGTTAAATTTTTTTGAAAAAAACGTTTCTATTATTCGTAAATTGTGCGCAAATGAGTTGTGTTTTTTTCCGAAAATGGGCTGTAAAAAAAGGTAAATGTGCAGCGCAAATGAATTTAGCCGGTTTTTTTTCTTATCCCATACAATAACAATGGATCACACATTCACATTATTGGGAATATATTATAATACTTATATTATACGAATTGATAATATTTACTTATTTGAAAATCATTCTCCGTTGTTTTTCGATGAGTGCCTGCTTTATTCTTATGCACCACGTTCATTTTTAATATTTATTTTCACCTGTAGAATAGTTAATAGATTAATTTTGTATTATTTAGTATACAGGAATATTGTAGATTTAGAATCATATTAGATACAGGAACGTAATTTCAGTTATTAATGAATAATGATATACCTATATAATATGCTATAAGAAACGAGTAAATACTGTGTAGTTATATAATTTGGGTATACTGTATAGCAGCGTTTCTTTAACTTTTTTATCAGTGGAACCTAGTTTTATGGTCGAAACCCTACTTTTGTTTTCGCTTTTTAGGTTTTTTTATTTAGCTTTCAATAGTAAGTTATTATAGCTTGACAATTAGAACCCATACTTTGTTTCAATAGTTTTAACGTGTCATTTTATGTAAGATTTATTTGCAATAAAAATTATAATAATTTCATTTAATAATAATAATGTGTACCTACACACTATTCTGTATTTAATTCAAAAAATATTTTGAATAATAGACAATAACAGGACTTCTAAGTTTTAATTTTAATGAGATGAGTGAAATTACTTTTTATTATTACACAATACACATATTATTAATATTGGGCTTTATTGATGAAAGTTGTATTCTCATATTAGGTTCGGCATCAAGTCTGTTGCGGTATTTTGTTTTTGTTGGTACATAATAGGACGTGGTGAACCCCGTTTCACACATATTATATGTGGTTACAAATGGTAAAAGTGACAACACGGTCTTTTGTGACAATATTAAGGATAATCATCTTTTGAAATACACCAACATTTAATACAGAGATCGATTTAAAATTTTGAAAAAAAGCATTTAAATTTCGCGGAACACATTTTAAGAAACTCTGCTTTGTAGTAATAACACAGAATAGATTACATAAGTTATAAGTAATAAATTATAATAATATCAGTGTCTCAAATACTACCTAATGGTATATAATATTGCATATATTTGTAGATTATAATATGGCGGGTTAACCCAGTAAAAATCCAGTCCAGATTCCAGAGTATAAATATAAGATGACGTTGAATTTGTCTCATTCTGATAGGTACTGTGTGCACAGACTGTGCAGGGAGAATTGGAAAACAACTGGTGTAGCCAGTGGCGGATTTGAAGGGGGGCCGAAGTGGCAATTACCCCTCCCCTCTAGGGCTTTTTTTTTAAATTAAATTATAGCGCCGTATGATATAATGAATATGAAATTCATAAGTCATAACTATAACTTCAAACTTAATAAAAGATACAAAAAAAGTATATTTTTTTTTAATATAAATTATATTGTTATTTGATTATCAATACAAATTATCGAATTTAAATAATATGATTATGTCCAAAACAAATTTGAAATTGGTTATAACCATTGATAATAAAATAATTTTTTCTTGGTTATAACCAAAATTTCTGAAGACAAATTGCTACAGTTAAAGTTTTAGATTATAGATATAATGACAGATAAAATCATTTGACTTCCAAGCAGTGCTGTAGCGTGCTTATAAATCTGTTGGGGAACGATAAAAGTCTCGGGGAAAAAAAGTTCATAAATTTATTAAAATAATTTTTTTTCTGTTCTAACATTTAATTTAGTGATAAAATATGTATATTTTTTTAATAATATAATTGGCTAAGATTCAATGAGATATTTTTTTATAATTTTATAATATTATTAGCTATTATTTTTGTTTAATATCTGTTTTGTATTTATTAAAATAATTTTTGAAATTTACAGCTATAACAATTTATAGAACTAGGATTTTTATAATTAGGTATGTAATGTAATTTAATTTTCTGTTTTGTATTTAGTATAGTTACCTATTATATGATTACATAATTATTAGATATTATCTTTAGAAAACAAACTTTTTACCACCAAGACTTTTTTTCCTACCATCTAATCTGTTATCACTTCATTTTTATAAAATAAATTAAATATTTTGTTCACTGCGACTACGGTAAATAACTCAATTTCAATATTGAGTGATGAATACTTAATTTTCATTGTTCATTGACAGATTTGTGGCTGTTAAAAAAAGAACCATACAATTGTTGCTCAAATAAATTATTAATACATTTGTTTATTTAACATTGAATAAAAGACTGCTGAATTTTTTACGGTTTAATTTTTTTTTTATACATATTATAACATAAATTTATTGACTAATATATTATTATTATATATATATATATATACTATATACTTATATATTGAAAATCTATGATACCAATTCACCCTCTCCTTAAATGAGCTTCAGATCCGCTACTGGGTGTAGCCGTGTAGGTTATCCTTGCTCTATGAGACATCTCTCGCCAATAATAGGTATTTTTGTTTTATTTTGTTTTTAAATTATCGACCGCCGAAAACTCATTACCGTTGTCGGTAGTTGGTTTGTTTGTTTCTGGGATGATATTGTCTAAATATATGATTATTATAAGATTGTCATTTATCATTATGCCTGATTTATTTAATTTGTTCAACATCTCCCCGACCGGAACAACAACTAAAGACCCGGACAGAAATTTAATCCGCCTCGGCAAAATAGTATACCTGTTAGACATAAACTAATAGACTTACCTTAAGCAACAAAAAAGAATATATTTAATTTGTGTTGGAACTTGTGAAACTGATTAACCTATATGAAAAATGACTGGTTACATATTTGGAATGACAAACAAATTTTCTTCATAAATCGTGAACAAATGTGATTGATCTAGACAAAATAATTCTTTACTAGCTTCTAAATTAGCGCAAAACTATGTGTTATATTCTACACCATGAAAAATCGCATTGTCATCGTTTATCAAATTCATCCATGAACATTTTACAACCATGATAATATTATGATAACCACTCTTACCTTTTTCTCTTATCACTCACGGGCACCCGGGTATCTACTATCTAGTCTTTAATTTTCATTACTTATTTTATTAGTGTGATATTATTAAGTAATAATATGATATTAATATTTTGAATAGTAAATATTTTCATTTAATGAATTATCATAAACAATAATCACAATCTATTTCAAATTAAATTATTTATTAATTTTATAATTTACACGTAACATGTCATATGACGTGTATTTTTATTTCTTGGATAATTTTTAGTGAACGAATTTAGTCTAGTCTACTATTGTAATTTACATTTTAATCATGGAAACTCTTTACATAATTTCTATTAATATTATACTTAGTGTATTTGCCTTTTTTTGTACTTATAACATTATACCACATTTAAAATCTATGTTTATTGGTGCTAATTTATACGGAAAAGATTTAAATAAAAAATCTGGGAATAAAATGTATGTTCAAAATAACATATAATTTGTAACATTTTTTAATATTTTTACTTGATTTTAATTCATTATTATTAAAAACTATTTTTATTTATATTTAATATCTGTATGATTAATAATATTTTAATAACCTGACATTATTTTGATTTAGACCTGAAGCTTTTGGAGTAGTGACAGGATGTACATTTCTGATCACAATCTTTGTATTGATACCTGTTATATTTGGACGGCATATGTTACAGAATGATACAACTCTATTTCCACACAGTGAAGTAATTTTTTCATTCTTTATTTTAAATAAAATATTCTGATATTAGACATTTAAATAAAAACAGTTTGGTCGTCTGAAAATATTAAAAAAATATATTTCAATATTTTAGGGTTTATTCAAACAGTTATCATAGGTAAGGCGAGAGTTAATATGTATCTTAATTACTTATTAACTAAAATATTTAAATGATACCTAGAAATAATTTTTTTAATAATTTATGAAATCTGTTGTTTTATTAATTTTTTTCAGTTTGTAGAAATGCTAGCTGCTTTGTTGTCAATTTGCTGTATGCTTCTATTGGGATTTGCAGATGATGTTCTGAACTTACGATGGCGACATAAACTATTATTACCAACTATTGCTTCTTTACCTTTACTTGTTGTTTATTACATAAATTTCAACTCTACTACAATCATTATACCTAAACCATTCAGAGATATTTTTGGAGTATCTGTGAACTTAGGTAAGTCTTACATTTTAATTTGGATGTATTTATGTTGATCGTTACTTACTTGTTTCAATGTTTTATTTTATGAATTCTACAGGTTTACTCTACTATGTGTACATGGGTATGCTAGCTGTATTTTGTACGAATGCTATTAATATATTAGCCGGAATAAATGGTTTGGAAACTGGACAGAGTCTCATTATTGCAATATCAATTTTAATTTTTAATTTAATTGAACTATCTGGGGATTGTGGTCAAGCACATTTATTTTCATTGCATTTTATAATACCGTTTATATCTGTTACTTTTGCCTTATTAAAATATAATTGGCAAGTAAACAATTAGCTGTTAAAAATATTTCTGTTAGTAGCCATGATAAAAAATGTATTTATGTTTCAGGTATCCTTCTGAGGTGTTTGTTGGTGATACTTATTGTTATTTCGCTGGTATGACTTTTGCAGTAGTTGGAATTCTTGGTCATTTTAGCAAAACCATGTTATTGTTTTTCCTACCACAAATATTCAATTTTTTGTACTCAATTCCCCAGTTATTCCATTTCATAAACTGTCCAAGGCATCGTATTCCAAGGTATGAAATGAATAATAATAATACAAGTTGTCACGAAAAAAAAATTTTAAACTAACATAAATCAAATTTAAAATCTATTTAAATATCTAGAAATATATTTTATTTATAAATTATACATTTAAATAAATTATTAAAAATAATATATCAGTGGCTGACCTCATTTTTTAATACACAGAAGTCTCTTTGCGATTGTAATGTAGTACGGCCCTAGCCCCTATGGGTTATTTCGGTTGAGCATTGACTTCCCAGGTTATTATCTCCTTGAGAATTCAGTACAATTTGAGTCTTAAGATGGTAGCTTTTTTAAGAAAAAAATCAAATGGGTTTAAATTTGGCCAATGTGCCCATGGACAGAAACAATTTGGCTAGAAAACATTTCCCATAGAATGCTGAACAAGCTCTATCTGATAAATATTAACAATGATATCGATAAACCTTTTGTAGATGTAAATATTACCAATGTACCATCACCCAAATCCAAATTACGACCTTATTAAATCAGTGAATTTATTGTTGCAGCACTGTATATACACCCATTAGATATTAATTAATAAAACAAATAAAAATTTTGAACTTGTAGATTGGACAAATATGGAACACTATCACCAAGTTATGCTGAGTGCAATAATAATAAAATTTCACCCATTGGAAAAATGTGTTTGAAAGTATTTTCAATTTTTAATATTATTCATATTGAAGAGAAACCTGATGAAATTATTAAATGTAATAATCTAACACTTATTAATCTATGTTTACTTAAAATGGGACCAACTAATGAGAAAACATTGACTATAACATTGTTAATCGTTCAAGTGAGTTTTGATCATGAAAATACTATAAGTACCTATACATTTATTACATTTTTTTTTCAGCTTGTTTGCAGTTTATTTGCATTTATTATACGTTACCCATTAGCATCATTATTTTATGATGTCTAATAATATTGTTTGCAATATTTACTGAATAGGCCATATAAGTTGAATTTGGAAATATTTTTGTAACCATGAACAAAATTACAAGAATAAATTGTTACCATTTATTTATTATTGAAAAATGTAATTTAACTATAAAATATTCCTGTAAATAAACAATTTTGATTTTGATATTTATTTAGTTGGATTGGATCTGCAAGTTGGTATGAACATTATTGTGACCCATTACTCCATTGAAGGTAACAATAATTTATAACAAACTAATCACTGATGGAGTAATTGAAAAATTGACAAATCTGAAAAAGATTAATAAATAACCCAGGTTTTATTTTAAAAATGAATACAAGATTATTTCTATAATCTGCTATAGTTATTTATTCTATTGAATGACGATTGATAATTATTGCACTACGTTGTTATTGCTCTTAAAGGTTAACTTGTTATAACTTCTATTTTGGAATATTGAGTACTTTTGTAGTCAATTTTTCACTTCTCCTTTTTTTTTGTCTATTGTCACGTACGTAAACAAATCAATTACGTTGTTAAATCACATTTATAATTATTTCTATATATTATATGATCAACCTCATGTAGTTATGGCGTTATATTAAACATGTTAACCCTAGAGCACACACTTCACGGTCACAAAGACCGTGCTTTTAGTATTTTGTTCATTGTTTCAAAAATACGAAATATTAACCTAATCCAACCTAGGTACCTTCTAAGTTCCAATTAGGTAATAAACTAAAATTAGATACAACTCCCAACTGTATACGATCTGATGTCAGTAATATAGAAGTGTTCAAAGTTCATTACCAGACATTACCTATTAATATACAGTCAAAAAGACTGTGTGCGTGATCGTAAAAAGTCAACTGTGGGTTATTTTTAAATTGTGTTTCTAATAATTGCTGCTTGCTCGATGAAGGAAACTGATGCTCATGTTATTTTCATTGTGACTGGTGATATTATTGCTAGTTGACTATGATTTTCGCCATTACACTGTGTAATTAAAAAGACCGTGTGCGTGTATTCTCATGAATATTTTAAATGCGTGTGATCTAGGGTCACATATATATATATGTTATGTCCCTTGTCTATCTTAACCATATACTAGTATGTATAGAGCGGTCCATGACTAAAATATTAATGCCGGGTTGCATGATCGTTCACTAAACGTTTAACAAGCTGTTAGAGCCCTAACGAATGATTAAAACTTTATTCATCCGTTATACAATCTTTAAACGTTCAATAGTTTTATTGTGTAGTTAATATATAGGTTACCAGCGCATTAAACTCATGGGCTGATTTAGGCTAATTAAATTTAAATCGATAATTCGAGCATTCGATAATCCTACAATTATCACGTTGTCTCTGTGCCCTGTAGTCGTAGCTGTGGATATCCTTGCCATGGCTACCTTATGATTCATCTCTTTAATCCTAATACTGAGTCAGAGAAACGATATCAGGTATAATTGAGATACCTGATACATGTCTTTAGATCCATGTACATGATTTTACTTTTCATAATAGCTAGCCAAATTGGAACAAGAAACATTATTGAAAGGATGTTTGGTGTATGGAAACTGAGATTTTGGGTATTAGCAGTAGGGCGTAGGCACACAGCTAAGCACAGACTAACCACTACCTACCCACCTTCTATTTTCATTTACACAAATGTATAAATGTAACCTTATTTACACTGTACAAGGTAATCTATTTAAGAGGATGTCAGCGCACTATTTGATTTCTCTCTCTGACCCACGCGCAACATCAAAACTCTACGAAACCTAACGACACGGAATTATGATAAGACACGAGTACACGACACGAAATCGGAAGTAGGCGTGAAGCCGCCTTTATGCAACCCACGATTAAAGATACTATCTTTAATCGTGACGCAACCCAAACGAAAAAAAAATTAATATTCGTAATAGGTAGGTGCAGTAAACCAGTGCGCTCGAATGCGTAAAAATCGTAAAATAGTGAATTTCATTAAGCCATAACTTCGAAACTAAGTCCGACCGCCGAATTCTGACTTCACCGTCGTCGTTCTCAGTATAGTAAACTATACATAAGTCTAAAAAAAAAATTTGCAAAAAAAATGGGGGTCCGGTAGAGTAACAAAATACCCGAGTCTGTAAAATTATTTAACGGTTCGATAAAACTATTCGTTAAACTAATTTAAAGACAGGTTTCTAATGCAGCCCGGCATTAATAAAACTATTTTAAATCTATAGTCACGGAGTCAGTCGTGGTCTATGCCGGCCTACGGTCATAAAATACATAGAATCCCGCCAAAACGTTTAAAAAAAACCACTTGAATTATAATAAACCAGAGTGGGCCAGCGGCTTCTGGCGCTCGAATCGATTCCGTCTCGCGCTTTATATTTGGTTGCACTGCAAAGTATAAACAAAAACCGGCGTCTCGTACTATCTGTCTCCCACAACAAACTAGATCTATATAGGTACTAATCTATCACGTATTTACATTTTACATCATTGATGATCATCGTAGTGACATTATGTACTGATATAGCTGGTGTTTAGCGGGGTGTTTGGTATTATGCATTATTCGTCTTAGTTCTCGACGCGGTATGAGACTTCAATAATAATCTAGTCCGGACTCAGTGTGAAATTCAAGTAAAAATCATAAAATAATCGAAATTTTGTGTAGTTCAACATTCGTACCCAAAATCAAACATGAATAGCGGCATGCTGTATGGCGGAGACGAAATCGGGGCTTTGGTGTTCGACTTGGGGTCGCAATCATTTCGAATAGGTTATGCCCAAGAAGACACACCGAAAGCAGAAATACCAGCAGTGGTCGGTGTCTCGAGCGATGGTACAGCAGACACTAGTATGTTGGAACCTGGTGCTAAACAAAGTAACCGCATCAACGAAAACACCAAACATTTCATCGACGTTAACTCATTGTGCGTCCCTCGGAAAGGTATTTCATAGTGCATTGATATAAATACTTGTAAAATATTAAGTAATTGTGTTTATTGATAAAATGTTCTCTTTTTAGGCATGGAAGTTGTAAGCTACATGAAAGACGGCATGATCGACGATTGGGATTTGTTTGAGAAAATATTGGACTACTCTTACTCAAAATGCTTACAAACAGAATCACAGTATCATCCGGTATTATTTACCGAGTCACCTTTGAATATCAGATCTAAAAGAGAGAAGTTGGTAGAATTAATGTTTGAAAAGTATAATGTGCCGGCCACTTTTCTGGGAAGAAATGCTGTATTAGCTGCATTCTCTTGTGGTCGTTCCACTGGTATTGTGGTAGACAGCGGAGCAACACATACTTCTGCCATCCCTGTACATGATGGTTATGTTATACCTAGTGCTATTGTCAAATCGCCTTTAGGTGGAGACTTCATTAGTATGCAATGTAGACAGTTCTTAAAAGTAAGTATATTATAACATGACAGCATTTGTTTCGTATTTTTAATTTATTTTTTGATTTCCTCTTTAACAGGATAATGAAATTGAAGTAGTTCCACATTATATGGTTGCACAGAAAGAACAGGTTAAAGAAAAAGACAAGCCAGTATGGACAAAGAAACATACACTTCCTGAAGTAACAACTTCGTGGCATAATTATATGTGCAAAGCAGTTATTCAAGACTTAAAGCATTCTATATTGCAAGTATCCGAAGGTCCCTATGATGAGAGAATAATATCAGCTCTTCCGACTTCTCATTTTGAGTTTCCTAATGGCTACAATCAAGTAATAATTTATGAGTTATTAGTAGAGTAATTGCCTATATTGAACATTTTTAATTGAGCTGAAAACGAAAGGTGTAAGTCATACTTTAAATATTCTTTTTACACGGGGTGGCCACACGACAATAATTATCCCCCCATCCATGGGTTTAAAAAAAAATTGTTTTAATTAGTTAATTTCAGGATGTAGAGCATTGAGCCCACATTAAGCATAATAATACTTGGAAGAAATTCCAAAAAATCGATTGGGAAACAAGCTACATTCGTTCCTAAGTTTTAACGTGTATACCGCTAGTCGCTACACACAATTATTGAATGAATCGGCCTTCTTAGCACTCCTGGTGGTCAATACCTAAACAAAGATCGGAAGTGACCACACCGTACTACTTCGTGAAATTAAAAAATTAAAACAAAAATATTTTGACCATAACTTACAAATTAAGTATGCAAAACATGCATTTTGAAGAAAAAAAAAATCCTAAAAACCCTTGGGAGCTGAACTTCATTTATGCCCAACTTAAAGTTTTATACTTTTTTGTACCTACTCAGTACTCATAAAAGTCAGATTTATAAATTATAACTAAGATTTAATTTATCACAATAATTGTTAATCAATGTTTTTTTAGAGTATTGTAAAAAAAAAAATGCAGTACAATTATTAGCTCATTCTAACAATTCATACAACATTATTATATATTTAGGAATTTGGCAATGAAAGATTCAAAATACCAGAAGCTTTATTTGATCCGAGTGCTAGTATGGGTGGTTCTATGTTGGGCGTGAGTCATATCGTTACCACAAGTGTTGGAATGTGTGATGTGGATGTAAGGCCAGCCTTATACAATAACGTTATTGTCACTGGAGGAAATTCGTTTTTACAAGTAAATTATTGATTGAATTGAGAATTAAATTAGAAAACATAATTAATTACTGGCATTTATAATTCCTAAGGGTTTCCCCGAAAGATTAAACCGGGATCTTTCTGCTCGTATACCAGCTAGCATGAGATTAAAATTGATAGCACCCAATGGATCCACTGAAAGAAGATTTGGTGCTTGGATTGGTGGTTCAATATTAGCATCTATTGGAACTTTTCAACAAATGTGGATTAGTCATCAAGAATTCAAAGAAGGAGGTAAAAGTCAAATTGATCGCAAGTGCCCATAATAGATTATTATTTATTATTTTATATAATACAAATTTCATATACAACCAATTTTCTACATAACCTTGTAATATTGTAGTATGTAATTTAGACTTTCTTTTATATATAATATTGGATGTCTTATTTGACGATTACACTCTTTTTAAGTTAATTATGAAAAGAAAATAGAATCTAAGTTTAATGTTTAGATCCAAAGACATTATCTGATGTGTTAACAAAAAAAAAAAAAAATGGATAAGCTGTAATATTTTTTTTTCATAATGTGTGTTACATGTGTAATGACTAATGTGTATATATGTATAATATTATATATTAAATAAATAATGTTTAAAATCAAAATTGTTATGATACATCATAGGTGTCCAATTTTCAAGATAACATATATTTTAATTTATTGGACACACATTGATTTTTGTTTACCAACATCTTTTAATTTCATTTTGGTACTGCTTACAGTTTAAATAACTAAATATGTTCATACATTTAATTACAACATTATTCTCTTCAATTTTTAAGTGAATTTTTTTATGTATTGAATTTATTTATACTGTAATGACTGCCAATTGATAAACAAATTCACATTTTATATTATATTTATATGTTGTAGACATCAATACATCGTTGAATAAATATGTTTGATCAAAGTAAACATGAACAAAAATTAATTCAATTTTCTTATATTTTTTTAAGTATACCAAACAATAAATAATTTACAATAATATTATATAAATTTAATTTCTATTTACAATGATAATTCTTTTTTTTTTATACTTAACATATTTTCAACATAACAGTTTTAAGTTATTTCCATACTGATACTATTCTTATATCTCTTTCAATTTCTTCATCCAAATGATATACATCTGAGTTTGTAAAACAGCTGATTATATTGAGTGAGTTTAGGCCATTATAATAGTTCCCCATATATGTTTTTTCAACATCTTTTTCTTTTAATACCACAGGATACTAGAACAAAATAAATTTGTTAAGAAGATAAAATCATTGCATTTGAAAATGATTCTGTGCACATATTTTAAGATTGGCATTATTAAAAGAAAAGAAAGGTGAACATTTCTTATAATATATCACTAACCTTAAAAACATGATAATCAAGTAAAATAACAAATATTCGGTGGTAGACCGAACTCATAACATACAATAAGTTTCAAGATCATATGTACAGTAGAAGTAGCTCATTAGGAACACTTTTGGAGCGAAGTGAAGTGTGTTAATTAATTTATTATTTCTAATAAGCGATTGGTTTTACTAATTATGAAAAAAATGTATAATTTAAAAAAAAAGTAGGTACAATGAAAAAAAAAAATTATGTTATTTAAAATTTGATATAGTTTTCTTCTGTTCATACTGGCACAATGAGTTAAAAACCACATTTGTGTCTAAATAGGTTAAAAATGTGTTAAATAGGCTCCCCCCTGCTCTATTTGTGCTTTAATGAAATAAACAAAATTACAATTGGATAAGTGGAATTATCGATATAAAAATATCGATTGTAACAACATAAGATAATGTTCATTGTAATTAGTTGTCACATTGGGTAACGCCAAATTACCGGATGTTGTCGTCGAAATTGGCTCTAATTGTTTCAATAATAGGATTGATTTACAATGCTTTAATATATGGCCAGTTCGTATTTTGTTTCAATATCGCGATTGTATTAATTATCCGTGTTCCTAACAAGCAGCTTCTATTGTATTTCTTATGAGTCAGAATATTAAATAAAATATGTAATTTACCTTTCTCAACTGGCGAATGTAGCCGTTAGCAAGACCATAGAGTACTAAATTTCTTTCATCGATATTTATTGAGACTGGATTAAACCTTAAACAGACATCGATAAACCGTGATCCTTGTCTCATTGCAGAGAACACAGTAAATATATCCTTGAATGTGGCTTTTGGACCACCTACAAGAGAATAAATATAGTTATTAATATACATTTAATATCAAACAAAAATTTTGATTTAACTAACTAGGTCGTGAGATAGCACTAATTGCTTCATCATATCGACTTTTATTCCTTGCAAGTTGTCCAATTTTAGTAGTACATACATACATGTTACTATAACGAAATAGGTCTACTAATGAAACAGCATTACAATAACTAAAAAAAATAAAAATAGCAAATTAAAACAAAATATTCTAATACATTGTGTCAACTGAACAGCTGAATAATAGTTTAGTGTTACAAATATTATTAAATAATTTTAATATATTACACTAAATTTTGAATACATGCAGCAACCACTTCAATGTCCAATTTAGAAAGTTCAGAAATTTTGCATACATGATTTACTCCATCAATAAAAGGAGCTACCTGAAAACCACAGGGATTTATAATATTTAATTACATAACTTTTACAACAGCATAACATATTGCAATGTGAAGAATACACTTACTTGTCTGGTAGTTAAATCCCACTGTTCATCTAAAAGATCTATTTCAGATACTGGTAACGGAACATCAAAATCCAACGGAGTAGGCGGATTACGTGAAACTTCAATTACATTTAAATAAATAATTGACTGCCGTGCTACAAAAATCATAATTAGTAATATGAGAGATACTTTCACGTATATGTATGCTAATATGATTAATCACATAAGTGTGCAAAGCATAATTAGGGTAACTGTTTGCTGTTAACATTTTTTTTTGTGTCCACGATTTTATGGGAATACATATATTAACCTAGGCATTAATATGTAGAATAATAAACTTGTTATAGTGGTTCTAAATTAACTGTTAATGTTTGATTTGGAAAAAATATACCAGTTATACAACATTTGTATGGTACGCATAGTGGTCAATGGTGCAACTACAGGAGTGCAGAACCCTGGAGCACACAAAACTTTAATTTTAGTATAACAAATTCTGTGTCTTTATAATTTAAAAAACCTGCCTAGTACCTAGTTTTAACAAATACAATTTTATCTTTTAAAAGTGTATTATCAGATTTTTTTCTTATCTTGCATTTTAATTGTATCAAGTTGCATTAGCTATCGCCAGGAGTAAGCAACATGTGAACGTAGTTTTTCATCAATGCAAGAATAAAAAATTTGCTAAGAAGCAGTATGTTACAGCATACTGGCCCTCCTGAATAGTTGTTGCAACGTAACTTAAATTGAATGTTTATTTTATCTATGGCTACCCTGCCACTTATACTTATGATGAACCCTATTTAGTATTAAGTAAAATCTATGAAGTGAAAAAAAAAAAACAAAAACAAATTTCCAAAAATAAGAATTTTTATAAATGTATAAAATTGTATAAATACTAAATAGTATTACCTATCAATGTACATCTTTTGTACAGGTTTAAATCATCCATTACTTTACTCATAAGACATAATAATTCTTCTTGAGTCTTTTCCGATTGGTCACTTTTCGAAAGAAAATTATCTTCTATTTCTAAGTTTAACTGCATAACATAGTAAAAATTAGTATTTTGTTATTTATTAAAATATAAGTTGTATATTCAGAACCAGCACAAATGAATAATGCATTTATAGTTAAG
>WHPZ01538583.1:0-17872 GCA_016617965.1 Macrosiphum rosae | reverse complement strand
TCATAAATAGTTCATACTGTAACCAAAAAATCTAAAAAATATATGAACACAGTTATTTTTTACAGACATTTTAAATTCAAATTTGGACAAAATTACATATTAAAAACCTAAAATAACTATTTTAGTTACTTTATTGTGATTGAATAATATTATTCGTGGGTACTTGAAACTTCTAAAGTGTACTATTATATATCTATGATAGTATCAGGGTTTATTATTGATGTATAACGTATTATGACGTATCCTAATCACAATTCGAATGAATCATTTCTCAGTTATTTAATTTTCTGTATAAGGGATAATTAGACGTTAATGATAATGGACTTGTGAGATATAATAGGAGGTATGGTGAATTGATGATTTTATTGAAGTAACTAATATTGAAATTATAATTTGTAAGTTTGGTTCAAGTTAAATAATAAGAGATTCAATATTATATTCTTGGTATTACATCTTTTTTATAATTTTTTAAAATAATTTTTAAGTACTATTATTTTTACCATTAACATTTTAATAACTGAGAAACTATACTCGCTTAAATTTTTGACTGGGTACATTAACCTTTTCAAAACAATTATCCACTAATTAATTCACATTTAAAGGGGGGGAGGGTTCTCATTTGAAAAACAGAAGCTTGTTTCACTACACTGTGAATCACTCTTTAAGTAGTATAAATAATCTAAAAAATTTGAAATTGTTGTATTTAAGAAAGTACATATGTTTATTTTTTTTAAAAATGAAGGTGAATATTCTTGGTGAATCACCCTGTATATAATAATAACATATAGGTGTCACTTAAATACATTTACCAAGATTCAAATATCATTGAAAAAAACAAAAAAAAATAAATAAATTAACGTACCTACTATCGTATTTTACGCCTAAAGTACAAGACGTGCACAGAATACAAATCAATACATCATATAATGATGCAATTTTATTTCTAAAAAAATATTGCTCACAAGAAATACTTTATCGGGGTGAGTACTTTGAAATGCGTCCGTAAAGTCACAATAATTAGTAAGTAAGGAATAACTTTAGAACTATTAATTATACCATGCATAAATTATATATGTTGGAATCCTGAGGTATAAATATTATTAATTAAATCAATTATTTGATTTTTCAGGAATAAACGATATTGATTAAATTCAGTTATTGCTAGTTAGTAGTTACAGTAACTTATACTCGTAGCTAGTATAGTACACTTTTTATTAATACATTTTTATGGTTAAATTATGGTATTTTACATTACCTATTGTTTTATATGCATTTTAGCTTATGGACATAACATAATAACATAATAATATACAAAAACAAAATTAACTGAAGTCTGTATGATAACAAACTGTAAATAAGATAATTATTAGTGGAATATTATTTTTGAAGCATTTTAGATTTATTTATGTAGGTATGGAACGGGTACCTATATACTCAGAGGCGTCAGAGCCTGCCTTAGGATGGAGATAAGGGTAATAGTTTTTAGGCGAGGCCTTAGAATATAATTTTTGATTACGCGATGCGAAAAATGTCTCATAAATGCGAGATTTTTAGCTATACTTGATGTTTATACCATGTTTATCGATATAGTTTGGCAATCTTTGATGTGCATAGGTACAGAAAAGTAACAACTTACTATAAAAGCAACACATTTTTGCCTTTAAAAATATGAGTCACAATATTAATTACTAGGAAAATATTTATTAGTTAGGTACCTTAAAAGTTACCAAATGATCCTCCAATTTATTTCTTGAAAATAAAAAAAAATTTATAATAAGTGTTTCAAAATTTACTTTTACCTATTTTGTAAAATTGTTATAATATGCGTTAATTAATGATATATAAATAATAATAGCAGATAAAGATGATCGGGAACGTATTGAGGCTACAGACGTCCGTCCAGAACTTCAGCTGTTTATGATCGGTCGCAGTTCAGTTCATCGATTGGAAGAACTATGAAGAAAAGCACACAATATTTAAATCTCAAAGTCAAACTGTGGATGTGGATGGAGGTAAAAGAAAAAAACCAAAGCTGACGGATGCAAAAAACCTAAATAAGAAATAATAATATCCAATTTCGAAATGATCGAAACACGTCATAATAGGCAGGTGCTATCCTACTAGGGGGAGAAAATGTAAAGTGGTACACTTCGTTTTTGGCTGAACAGATTATATGATATAATATCTTCTAAGAATAATTTTTTGTATCGAAATACTTAAAAAATATTTTGCTTCAAAACATGAAATTAAAACATAAATTTACATTCAAAAAAGTATAAATTCGAAAAATAATGACACTAAAAAAATTTGATCTTACAATGAAATGAAATTGCATCGAATCAAATAAGAAAAATATTTTCAAAAAAGTTTAAACTTTTCTAAATAATACCTAAGTGTGGAAAATTAAATGGATTATCTTGTACCTTGTAAAATATTGGTTTTACGTGAACCAGATATACATTTACAATATAAGCTCTACGTCAGATTGTGTAGGATGCATATATTATGACAAAATTATCATGCAATGATTTCAAACTCTATTTAGTTGACCACATTTTGCTTATTTGGTCACCAAATATTTTAAAATACAAAAATGTATCAGTCTTATAGGTTAGGTATACATACTAAGTTCATTGTCTTCATGGATCACACATTCAAAATATCACACCCTCATTTCAACTTAGGTACAGACCATTAATTGTGCATACAATGTAACTTTGTCAAAATTGTTTTTTATTAAAACACGTACAACATGCACTATAGTGTGTATTTTATACTTGTACTAAGTGTACTAACTTTAAGTACCTTATGGAATATCATACACTATACATATTAAGTATTATGTATTTGTTAATTATTATTTTATGATTTTTTACATAAAAGTGTACATCAAATACTTGCAATATATTAGCGTCAAATGAATTAGGTAAAAATTATTTTTTTTCTGAATTAAAAAAAAAAATTGAAAAGGCATAATTATTTTAGGTACCTACTTACATAGTTACACTATTACATTTTAAATTATTTCATTGTTACGTTATAAATTAAAATAGTTATATTGACATAATATTGTTAAGTTTATCTTATATTTTTTGTCAGGTAGACACCTTGTAATTACAATCTTTAATTTCCATTTGTCGATTATTTATTAATACTTGTGTAGGTATGCGAATAAACCTGTTTTCTGGAAATCTTCTACTATTTTCAATGCTTTTATTTCGCATGGGACTGGACATAAGTTTTCTTTTCCGAATATTTTGTAAGATTACAATACATTATTTTGAAACATGAATAAATCAATTCTCAAATACCTAAACTACATCAATTGCGAATTAATGAACCGCATAATTGTCACATTGTCTTCGAATAATTCAATTTCCAATCAAATAAATCCAAATTTGAAATGAAAGTACACGAAAGTCAAATGCAGAAATTCAATCAGATGATCACAGTTGTATGATTCTAGTTTGAATAATAAGCAACTACAATATTTAAATAAGGAATAATAATGTGATCTAATGATAATTCATATTCACTTGAATAAACAGTGTACAGAGAAAAATTTTTATCTGTATTTAAATCAGTATACTATTAAGATTTATATCGTATGAAGAATTATACCAAGTAAAAAACTGAAAATTTTAATTGAGTAGACATTTTGCCATGGCATATGAAGTATTGGAGTATCACTGGGGGAGTATCCTAAGGTGATAAAAATTAATTTTTTTCGTATTATGAGATTCTCCAATTTTCCTATAATTGTTGTATATAATTTGTAGGTAGGTAATATATGTATCTTAATATATTTTTAGAGAGTAGTTTTGATTTATCCAAATTTGAGAAAGTTGTGAGAATAATAGTCCAAAATAATGGGGGGGGGGGTGTGTACTATATAGTATGATGATGTGACATTATTATAGTTCGTAATATTTATAAAATATTAGAATTTTTTAATCTGTAAAAATTGTCGAATAACCATAAGTAGGTACTCAACTATAAATAATATATAATATATTTTATATGCTTATATGCAAAACAATTATTGAGATTTATGAACATTGGTACACAAAGTTTAACAACGCAGAAATTAATCATTCAAAATTCAATTAAAATGAATAATCGTTTTCAAAAACGGAGGATACCTACTCGTTAAATGATGTGAAAAATCTAAGATCTGATAATACTATGTAATAAATTAATAACTTTACTAGAAAATACTAAAAGTAAGAATGTGAGTAACTGCATTATTCGAAGATTTAATGGTGGTGAAAATGCTAGAAGAATCACTGTCCATAATATTATATATTTATTTATATTTTTTTATTAGCGCCAAAAAAAAAGATATACGAAAATAAAATAATGTTTTAAGAAACCGTCCATGCTCTATTGAAAGGTACTGCTGTTTTATTCCTTTCCCTTCTACAAAGTAACATTTTAATATGATAATGATACAATGATTTACACCGTATTGGTGAAACTTAAAGTGTAGAGTCATTGGCGCAAATAGTGTTTGGGATTTGGAGGGGGGAGGCTAAATCCTTACCTTGATAATATTGAATAAGCTTAAAACAAAATGTAGGATATGTTTTTTGAGGGGGAGGGGGCTAGGCCCCTAAAGCCCCCTCCTATTATTTGCACCTATGTAGTAAAGTGCACGACTAATGGAAAATTAATAAAATATCAGAATGTGTATTATACATGTCTGTCAAGTTGGCACCGGCACATTAACTATGACTACGCAACTGATTTTATCAATTTGCTAGGACTTTGCTAGATTTTGGTATGCAATTTTTGAATTTTCCTAGAAAACCTACTATACTTGGGGGAGGTTCCAAATCTGGAGTCAGCACCGGCAAATTGGTTGATTCCAAAAAAAATAATGCCAAATTAATCAGCCAAATTTCCTACATTTTGCTAGGTACTGCATTTTTGAATTTTTCTTGGGCACTAAAACTTCGGAAAACCATACAGAAACATGTTGGTGCCATCTTTGTGGGAGAACCACCACATTGTCTGATTCCAAAAAAAAATTATACCCATTTGTTCAGCTGAATTTGCTAGTCTTTGAAAGGGCGTTTTTGAATTTCTCTGGGATCCCTGCTTCCCTCGGCTGGGGTTTCAAATTTGGTGTCAACACCGGATCTTTGTTCAATTCCCAAAAATATAACGACAAGTTCTTCAGTCGAATTAGCCATTTTTTTATTTAATTAGTTTTTTTTTATTCAATACAGATTTTTTTTATTAAACAAAGATATTTATAATAAATATAAAATCGATAACTGAAAAAACTAAAATTTTAATTTGGATAAAAAGACAGGTTGTATAAAGAAAAATCATTATTTAATATAAAATCTAATTAGAATAAAATAGTCTAAAATAAACGAAGAGATATTATTTAACAGTTTAATCAATATAATTTCTAGAAAACAATAATTTTTTAAGATTATTTTATTCTACTTAATTTTTTTTTTTTATTAATTTTAGATTTATTATAAGTTATATATTTGGTACCATTTGGTGGCAATTTGGTGTCTTTCGGAAACCATTTAGTGACATTTTTAACGTCTGTGACTTGGACGTCATTAATGCCATCACATCGCCGAAATGTCAACAAATTGTCACCAAAAAAACATCAAATTATTTGTTTAGGTAGCATACATGTAAATATCGCTAGAGATTTGGGTAGGCTGATCCCTGAAGATATAGAATTAAAATATTCAATAAGCTTATAAAAAATGTAGAAAATGTTTAGGAGGGTTGTCACATTTTTGGGTGTAGCCTCTATAAATACCCCATTTGCGCATATTGTTCGTTTGTAGTATTTGTTACCATTTTTGCCATCTTTTGGGTAACCGTTTGGTGACAATTTGACATCTTTTTTTGACAATATAGCGTCCTATGGCAACAAGTACAAGTTATTGACAATTTTCGCCCTTTGGCAAAATGGTTTCCAGGTGATGCAAAATTAATTAAAAAAAAAAAAGTATTAGTATAATATTATACTATGGATATTTTTTTATTAAATTGGCCTTTAGTCAACGAGGTTTTTTATCCAATTAAAACTGTATTTATTTAATTAAGATTTTTCTTAATACTTGATAAAATATTTTTATTTTACATAAAAATCTAATTAGAATTAATAATCTAAAATGGTTAAAAAAAATATAATAGAATCAAAAAATCTGTATTGAATAAACAAAACCTAATTGAATAAACAAAGGTTAAAATGATTTTTTTTCGAAAATCTTTTGTCAGAATAATTTGGTATGATTTTGTTTTAGAATCGTTTTATGTTTGACATTTTCCCCAAAAAAGTAGAAGTCCTAGCAAAGTTCAAAAATGAAGTAGCGCAAAATCAGCTGATTAATTTAGCAATATTTTTTGGAATCGAACAATGTGCCGGTACTGATGCCAAATTTTTACCTCCCCCAAGGGTTGCAGGGTACCTTTTGGAATATGTACAAGCGGTGTCACCTTATCTTACCTATATCATGGTCCACCTGGTGTTAATTATTGAACCATAGCAGTGTAGCAACAATATCACTTAATTGTTGTAGTCCATAAAATGTATTAATTCATGTCTTATGAACATGTTATGATATTAGTTTACTATTTAGTATTTTAAGTGTCAAGGGTGAAGAAAGGGGGTGGGTCCACCCGCTTCGTTGCACCACTGTACATAGGTATATAAATTATATATGTATATACTATTTATATACCTAGGTACAGTGGTGCAACGAATTACGCATTTATTTAAATTTATTTATTAAAATATAGTAACATGTGTGATTAAGCATAGAATATTTTAACAAAATAAGTATGTATTAGAAGCACCTGGACTATAACAATTTCTAATTGCATATTATATTCATAAACATTTTTATAAAGCTTTTGTAACCATTTTAACTGTAAATATATTTTAATCATATCATCACCACACTATTATTGGAAATAGGTACACTCATATTGCGTTGGGTTTATTAACATAATGTTTTGTTAAGAAGTAAAAATATGAAATTCAGTGGTTACATGAATGTATAATATCTACGTATATTGTATAGTAAATAGTAATATTTACAAAAGCGTACAAACCCTATAATTAGAGACGGTCTGTATAGATATTAAATGGTAAATATAGTTGAGTAATGATATATTAAATATATGTAAATAAATGAAAATATATGTAAATTTTACATCTATTTATAACAAAATAATATACTAAAATGTAATACACTAATAAAGAAGAGTCAGACTGTCTCACGTAAAACCACAAAAAAGTACGATCACGAATTAAGAAATCAGCAACAGACTTGCAACAGTACAGCGTAACGGCGTGCGGTTTTCTTATATGTAACCAGAGAAATAGAATGACCGATAAGGCGATAAAGGTCTATGCCTCCAAAGTCTAGTTCCCGGATGTGCAAAAGACCTTTGATAAAGCTGACTGATACTCTCTGGTTAGCTCATCCATGTCGTCCCTTTAACCAGTACACGAGCACCAGTTATCTCAGTAACAACCTCCCATACCGAATCCTACGAGCGACAACTGGACTCCTTATGACGAGAAATAATCAATGTGTGTTCATTATTTTAATTTATGTGCATTGAAGTAGTACTTTGTGTCGTATAAAACTGCTACAGCATAGTTCAAAGACAGCTACGAGTCAGGTAAGATATTTAATATAATATTTTATATTGATTGCAAATATGAGCACTTTGCATAAAATTATATTAGTAATTATATTTAGTATTTGATTAGATCCTCGAATATACGATATGAAGAGCAATGGAAACACCTGCAGGAAGGTAATAGCGTGATTTTAATATTTGCATCTGGTATTATTCGCCAACACTTATAAATATGCAGAATCATAAAAGTTCTTAGTTTTAACATCCGATTTTAATATAACTATCGATAGAAATCGCGGTTTGAATAATAATAATCTTCTTTTTACGCTATAACATAGTGATGGACGAACGCGCACCCAACCACTTGAGTGCCATATAAAACCTCAGAGCACGATTATGCATGTCAGCCACCCATACTGAATTTCGTGATTAACCACGGCCAAGGTAATCCAGTCTCTCTTACGGGAATGCTCTCTGTCGTCTAAAGTCATATGTTTCTACTTTCAGTTGATCAGCTTCCGTAAGATAATAGATTCATCCATAAAAAAGATCTTCGGCCGACAACGAGTAAATATAAATCCTAATACGAGTTAGATATGTGGTGGTCGAGGTAATGTTGAACATTTTTTGGTAGCAAGGTCTCGGTATCTCAATTCGGTGTATTTGTGGATCAAAATTGACTGTCCTACTTCAAAAAAAAATTAAATATTTTTTTCATAAATTTAATTATACCGAATTTTTTACTCGTGCTGGCTAAATTATACAATCCATGTCCATGACAAAAAACTTGGACCAAAAATAATAAAACATAAACAAATAATTCAAAATTTAAATTTAAAAAAAAATTTCCCCACACGCGCTCCAATTAGGAAAACATACTTAGCGATAACACATCGACACAGTATGTCCACGGATGGTAAAAACATACAGAAGCTGCTCAAGAACGAACGCGAAATTAAGAAGAGCACACAGACACCGTTGAAAGAAAACCAGTCTTGTTTCGAAGATGACGATGAAGACGAAGAAGACCAGGATCTCAAAAGTTACAATAATAAGGGCACCGGGCTGGAAATGGCCCGGTCATCGTGTGCCGATGACATTTTGATGAAGACACTGGTCGCGAAGTATGCCAATCGGTTGATGGGCAAGCTGGAAAAGATCGCCGTTAAAGTGCCAGCTAACAGCAATCCTGCGGACGCGGTTGTGCGGTTGCGCAGAAGGATACAGCGGTTGCTCAAGGACATAGATCAGGTGGGTGGTCCGTGTGACTCTTCGACCGTACTTCTGAACAAGTACGACTGCCTCCGCATGGCTTACTACACTATAGCCGACGGGATCAAAGGAACAACAAGACTGCCGTCCGGTCAGGGCGTGTTGAATAACCGTAAAAACTGCGATAAAATCAAAAAATGCAAAGTGACCGACAACTGTAAGAAACTCGACCATCAAGAACAACGGAATAACTGTGAAAACCGTGATAAGCTTGAGAAACTGCAGAATTGCGAAAACGAGAAACTCGAAAACCTTATGAAATTTGATAACCTGCAGGAAAGACTCGACAACTGTAGAACCCCTGATAAACAGGAGAACTGTGAAAATAACAAAAAACCGGAAAACCACGAGAGATTTCAGGCAGGTGAAAAATTCAAAAACCTTGAGAACCGCGTGTTCAACTGTAAGTATTGTGGAATGGGCACGAAGCTCTGTGATATGACGTGTGATTCAAAAATTCATCCACACAAAGATAACTGTCAGAAAAATTTCTTCGAATGGAAATCGTTTTTCAAACGTCGATTTTTCATTTATTTCCCGTGTGTATGTTGTATGTGTGATAAGTCTGTTTGAACCACTCGGGTTGGATGGCGTTCAGGTGTTGTTGGTCGGGCGGTATCAACGAGTGGTTTTTACTATGGTGGTGATAGAAAATAAGACAGAATTAACGAAAATTGAGTTTTAAATATTAATATGCTACACCGATTATCAAGTCCATCACACACGTATCTCCTTAATAACTAAATATTTAAAAAAAAAATTGAGAATATTATATAGTTATTTTATGTCAATTTGTATTTTTTTTATTTGTTTTTATACCAATCACAATAATTGTCACAGTCATTTTGTTTCAACCTTTCCTGATACTTTTTTCACTATACGATGAGTAGACTTACAATTGAAACTGAAACAGTTACAATTGTCTACAGAATTCTAGTCATAGCTTTTCTAGTGAATTTAGGAAATTTTTTAGTCATTAACCATTTTCACATTACCCAAAATAATTTTGTGTTTAAAAGCTGATCGGGAGCAACGATGTAGAACTCCTGTAATCCTGTCTTAAGCTAACTTGTTGTTTAAAACAATATAATGTAATTTACTTAGTGCAACAAAAAATTAATTGTTCGACAGAATATAATATAATCGCAGCTGATGATAATATGGCTTGACAGAATTAAGACGAAGGTAAATCAGAGAGGATGATGACGTGAACAAATTCGAATTTTTCTTTGGCCTTTTTTAGGCTTCTATAATGCTGTTGTTTACTTGAATCGAATACTGACTTAACATCGAATTTCAGTGTGTTATTCATACATTTTAGGTTTATTTTAAGGCATGGAATTCACAGTATTAAACTATTTGATCGGTGACTGAAAAAAAATAATAATAGTTACATGCACGTTCCTGGATATATTATATATATATATATATATATATTTTTTTTACAAATAGTTGTTTTATACACATATTATTAAAAATGACTAAATACACTAAATTTTAATGGGTAACAACCAGTAAGAGAGTACACAAACCAGAATAATAATACATTTTACATCTTAACTTTGTAATATTATGAAAGAGCATACCGAAATGTAATTAATTACGTTAAAATAAAATATTTATTATGGGTCTAAACATGGTATGGTAACATAATATAAAGTGTCATTAAATATGAATAAAAACATAACAATACAATATTATAATAATAATTTTACATTTAATTAATGTCTAAATATGTTTATTTCAACTGTAGAAAGATATGATCATTTTATTATTTATCTAAATACATCCAACATAAAACAAAGAAAAACATTAATAATTCTATATTCATCAATATGAAATACAATAATATTTATTAAGCTTCGAACACATTTCGAAATAGTTGGGAATGTGTTTATAACTCAGTAGTTAAAGCTAGACATTTTTTATAGCAAATTAATTCTACATTTCTTTAAACTGCAGACTGCTAATGTAATACTTATCTAAAATTATAACATACACATTTTTTGGTATTTAATAAATGCCAATATGCATTATTGTCAGGTTCAAAAAACCATTGGACACTGCTTTAATCGACGATTACGAAGACAGCACATTCAAGTTTAATTCATTTTGATACAATTACTAAATTTATTTACACACCTGTTACTCGATGTAATAATATTTAACTGACCATTAATAATATTTATGTATTTAGGTAATAGGTAGTTATTATTTTTATTTTATTTTTTGTAGGTATATATTTCACTCTGATGTAAATTACATCAAGTGATATTTAACTTAAGTGTAAGTGGTATATAAATAGACGATACTGTAAAAATTAATTAAACTTGTAGTAAACTTGTAAACCTCTAACCAATGATTAAGAAAGTAGACCGTTCTAAATACACTTACGGTTTTAAATTGAAATTATTATTTTTCGTTCTCAGTAAGAAATCATTTAAATTATTTGTGATATTAACTATTTAAGAAACGATTGTAATAAATGCCTATTTCCAACTACCTATTCAATACACAAACAATGTTTTATCCTCTGCAAATTTTATGAAATTATTACTATATTGTAATATACTGAAATATTATTTTACAGATTTGTAAATCGTTGCCAAATTTGAGCGGTGTCAATAAAATAAAATATAAATGATAAACTCTATTGGTTCTGCATAATGTCATCTGTGATAATACATTAGTGGGACATAGAATGGCATAGTACACAAGCTCCTTTCTTGTTGGAAATGTTTTGCACCTATCTTATTTTTTTGTGGCATGTTCTCGGATGGAAAACCATCTGATTATATATTTTCAAGGAATCTGCCATGTCCTATAACACTCCTCAAAAACAATCATTGATATAATTATAGGGCTACATTCGTTTGGGTGAACTTATATTTGACTTTATTTGGGTGAGTTTTAATTATAATATACGTATTATTATGTCGTTTTGCTGAAATAGTATATAATATATATTATGCATAACGTACCTATCTAATATATTTCCAAATTTTTGAGGATTCAGTGTTTCAGTTAGTTTTAACTGGATGTTTGAACCTACCTATGGTTAAAAATGTTTCTTGAACAAATTCATATAAATGTTGTAGTGTTGATAAAATTAGTTTACTAAATAATTAAAATATCTCAGGAAAATGGATGAATACAAATAATTTTCTTAACTTTAAGTTTTACAATAGGTTAATAATAATCCACTATAATGTTAAAGCTATTAACAAAAAATTTGTCCTGCTGATCCCAAATTGTGTACGTTGTAAATAGGTCTGAGAGAGAATACAAAGTGTGCTGACAATCGTCTTCAATATAAATTCACCCGAACGCGATCGACTAATTTCCCGTCTAAATGATGGATGCTCAACTCAGATACATTTTGAATCATTCTAATAAACTATGTATGCCTATAATATAATAATGGTGGAAAATCTATTAACTAATAATTTTAAATAAAAAAACCAACACAATTAATAACATACATTTTTGAGATACATAATAATATAATATCACTTATTATTAATTTACAATTATTACTAAACAAATTGGTACATTTTAGTATAAAAAAGTATAATAAGACTTCATATTTTAACGTGAATAATAGGTATATTATATTGGTTTTACAAATGCTTAGAACCAAAATAATATTAATATTATTATTATTATTATTATCTTTTTTTTTAAACTTATTAGTAACTGTTCACTATACAGTACAGCTTGATAAGTTGATAAACCATTTTAACTTAGCTTAAATAAACAAAAAAATCAGTTATTTTATGAACACAACACTTTTTACTATGGCATAATACAATAGTGGGACTTCTGGTCTTCGAGTAATACATTTGTCAGAGGGAAATCACATTAATTTGAGTAAGTCACCTATTCGAATTTCATTGATATACAATCCAAGTTTAACTCGTAATATTATATTAATTTAATGGCTTACAATTATTTAATCCAAGTAAATAATTGCCAACTTATTTAGGCATTGACTGTTGAGTTAAGCACTTAAAATCTATCAGCTCGTCGATGCACAATCAACATATTTTGTTGAATTAAACCATCAGTTCTATAGATAATTATTTCGATATCAGAGTACAACCACAAGACATCATGTACTTTCAGCTTGTTTGATTCCACATAGGCTACAATATGCATATCTATATAATCTCATTCAAACAATTTATTACATCTTCATACGAGTAAAATGCTGATTTAAGTTTTGACTGTGGTTGTACAATATCATTTTTATTATTTTGAAACGATGTTTGCTTTATATTAATGAAAATAAACCATTCTAATTTGATACGAATATGTTTATACTGTGATCATTTACTTGGAAAACTTAAATATAAGCTGATTGACATACGTTATCCCTTATTACAAACCGAAACTTTATTATGTCTTTACTGATTATGTAAAAATATAGTTTACTCAAATTGTATATAAAATATTTTCTTTTTTTCCCTAAGGTATTTATAATATTATTCAATTAAAAGCTGTGGCTGTGTTGTCATTTGAACACGGCAGAGATCTTTAACGTAATATTACTTATTGTGAAAACAATAATATAAAATATTTTAAATAATCTAATGATATTATATTCAATTTTATTATACAATTATATTACACATATTACGTGCACGTATTTTTCTTATATATAGGTACCTAAACTTGATCATTGAATGTAATATTTTAGGGTAGCTAAGTGCATAATATTATATGATCGTATTTTTTATTATAACATAATATTATGTTCTTATTAACATTTAAAATCATGATTTTCAAAAAATATTTTTTTCTATCTTCTTTTTGAAATCATCTTACACGTATTATAGAATATTATAAAATAACAATTTCCAGTCATTAGTGACTTAATATTTGACTATTATATATTTTTTTAACACTATTTCCAATTGTAATACGTAATAATATATTCATGGTATTTAAATGTACTTTATGGTTTAAAATATAACAAATTATTGATATTATACTTAAAATGAAAATATTATGATATTAAAGAGATTTAAAAATATGAACTTCATACGTCATCTTTATATTTGTGGAACAATGCTTAATCACGGAGTATAATTAATACGTTTTAACAGTACCCCTATTTAATTATACCCACCAAATTGCCAATATTATTATAAACGTATGTTTTTTTTTTCTTTAACTGTAGGTTTAACCTGCCTATATGATTAGATATTTTAAATAATGTTGGCTTATTGCGCAGTTATTATAAATTTAATTTAGGTCACAATTGTTTGTATTATACTCAGGGTTAGACGTCTGTGTATGATATATTGTTAAAACAAAACATTTATATTATAGGCAGAAAAAATGAAAAAAAATATTTACAACAGTCGTACATCAAAACAGAGTATAAACATTGTGCACGCAGCGTGCAAGGACATTTTATAACATTTCCAAGGACTCGATAACTGAAGTCCTTGAGTCCGGATGTCAGCATCTTATTTTCCCGTCGCTGGCTACGTTGTACCGAACGCGGCCCGTCAATGAATAAGGGTTGGGCCTGTTGTCTTCGAGTTCGGAGAACGACTTTCTTCTCTTAGACGTATTTGGTTGGCCTTCTGTGCCCGTTTGTTTGGTGTTCGGTTCCTTCATGCTGATGAAACTCGTCTCTTTGAACCTACTGCAATAACACGAATATTAAATTATTATGATCAGTGTTTGTCGATTTAGATGTTGTATGCATAGGACGCTGCTTATACCGTTAAGATGACGTGTACATATTATACATGATGATTATTATTATAACGAATCTATAAGAGAAAATGTATAATAATAATATTTTGCTTTAGATTGTGGCCGAAAAAAATATAGGTCAAAAATAAAACGTAAACAATTTCAACGTAAACCTATTTTAATTGTAGTGAAAACAAAATTCAAAAAAAAAAAATAATGCTCTTTGAAATAACAAGTGTTTTGCTAGCCTTCAAAGGAAAATATTTTTTTTTCACGGACCCACATACTTAAGTACAGTATGTAAATAGAAATTACCAAAGTAATCACCAATAATAGTACTAGTCCCGTATGTTCTATACCTACTTTTTACATTTATAACCAAAACGTGTTTGTATTGTTTGTAACAATATTATGGTCAACGACCGTTTCCCCCAATATTTTCCGAAGGCCAAAAAAGTTGTTTTCGTGGTTGGGGACATGAAAATACATGTTTTTTTACCGATCTACCAACGTAAGCCAACGTTAAATATAATTTAAATTAAAATGTCACACGTGCTACTGAACTAATCCTTCAACTATCAAGTTTATTTATAAAAAAGTCCAAAAATATACAATCATTCTAAAAACTATAGAATTATATAATATTATTATACACAGTATTATGAACATTGAATGCGTTTCAATAAATAAACCATAAATATTATATTTAACTAGATATTTTAGGAAAATGTAACACAATATAGTAAATAGAAATATTATTGTAAATGTATTAATTCAAAAGAAATGGATAATAATTTTGGTTATGAATGTATGAGGAATGCTCGCATGTTGTCTAGTTGTCTGTGTTTCAGAAACAAAATATAATATTATAGAAACCTACTCAATTTACGTCCTCATTTTAAATAAAATACGTTTTGATTTTAAAACCCATTAGGAAATGTATTTACACGGTATCAAAAATTAATGACGAGAACATTCCGTACCTACTATTGTTCCCGTCTTTATTAAAGATTGTGACAGATCAATTAATAAAATATAGACAATATTTTACAGGAAATACCTATAATGTATAACAATAATACATTAGTCTCAGGTCTACATTTCTGTCTATCATCTTTTCAACTAGATAATTTTTTTATTGTTGAACAATAAGATTAACCATTCAACCCTTCTCCAATTTCCCGTTACCAAGTATAGTTTTATTTTCCAAATCGTCTGCTTTGCTTGACTTCCGGTCAGGTACGCACAAATCGGACGACGTACACTACACGGCTACCGTATCCGGTAACTGCCCCTTTATGAAAATATCCACTTGATTATGAAATATCTACTGTGCTTTCAACCCATTTCGTCCAAAATTTACTTCCTAGCAACCGTCGTGTCAACTAGTGTGTAGAATCTCACGAGACCCTTTTCCAGCTTTTCGCAGTCCATTATCAGTTTTAGTTTGCCTGAAACACTTACTTCCAGTGATACGACGTCACAGGACCGTTGCTCCTGGCGTTGTCTCCGTACGCGTCGTCGTCGTCCTCGTCGAACCGTTTTTTGTCGGCGTCCAGGACAATCTCCGCACCGTTTGAGTCGTCGTCTTCCTCCTCTTCCACATTCTGTTCGTCGTCATCGTCGTCGTCGTCATCATCGTCGTCGTCAACCTCGTCGTCCACTTCGGCATTGTTCGCCGCGTCATCGTCATCGTCATCGTCCTCTTCGTCACCGCCGCTCTCATTGCCGTCGTCGTCGTCGTCGTCGTCGTCGTCACGCGGCGCCATCTCGTTGCTGCCCCGGAACCTGCCGAACCGCTCGGCGTCCCTCATCATTTCTGCGTCCACTCCCTCGAACATGTCGTCGGCAGGAAGTGGCGTCACGTACTGTGGTTCTTCCTGGTGTTCGTTTTGCGGAAGCTGATGCATTCCGCCGCTTCCGGCTACGCAATCGTGCGCTCGAAGAACACCATCCGGCGGGGCATTGTCGTCCAGCGGATGAGTCGCTCGGTATGGAAGTTGAGCAGCGGGCCTGCCGATCACCGGAGGTTTGAAATCGATGATGACCGGATCCTGCGCAAATGGGTCACAAACACACACACACACACTTATTATTACACATTGCAGTGATGGGTCACGGGTACACGACGTGTGATTCATTTGTTTAATGGTGACGGGACACTTCTTGTCGAGATTATTTAGCGCGGGTGGGAGGTAGGGGAGTCAGTAGTAATTTCGAAAGAAAAGGAATGTAGGTACAATTATTTACGTTTGGTACTGCGTGCTATAGTGAAAGGTGGATACCATCTTCGTGAATCGAAGTTGCGAATATTGTATACAATACTGTTTTACATTCCTATGTCAAAAGTATTTGGTACTATTCTTAACCGAAAACAGTAGATTGACTGTACACGTAAATTTTCCTTGCGCTCAGAATCTTTCATGATATTATGTCGCCTATTATGACTATAATTTAAATACTGCGCAATTGTGTGAAAACTATTTACTTGTATAAAGAGACGAAGTTTATTGCGGATGTACTCAAACGTAGGCCTGGTTTGAGGGTTTGTTTTCCAACAACTGCCCATTAGCTTATACACAGGTTCTGGGCAAATGCCTGGTCTGGATAAACGACCACCTCTCATAACGTAATTCATTGTCTCTTTGTTCGTCATGCCCGTGTATGGCATGGACCCAAATGTCATGATTTCCCAAAATGTGATTCCATAAGACCTAAAAATAAACGTTTTCATTACACATGAGAAAGTAAGTACTTGCAGGGTACCCAAAGTCAGTAACTTAAATTGATTGACATAAAATAATTTTAAATATAAGTTTTGGAGGGGTGTTTTTGATAACTTGCATGTCATCACTTCAAGTTTGAATATTTTTAATACAGTATATTATTCTTTTTTATTTTTTACTTATGTAACTTGAAAATTACCTATACCTACCCAAAATAAATATTGTCTATGTCCATTGAAAAAAATCACAATGCCATAATTTATTATGCCTTAGTAATAACAATTACTTGGTTCATTATGTCGGATACATACATAAAAATTAATACCTAACATGCATCGTAAAATATTTTTCGCTGGGTCAAAACGCTTAATGCAAGGTTCCTCGTAAGTTATTATTAGATATATTTAAAAATATTAAATACACATAATAACAATATTTTTTTTATTAGCATTTGAAGTTCAAAATTTGACAAAATTCGTCAAATTCGGAAAATATGCAAATCATTTGTGGTTAAAAAAGTCCAAGATGTATATTAT
>WHPZ01538537.1:0-16195 GCA_016617965.1 Macrosiphum rosae | reverse complement strand
TTATTTACTAAGGAAAAAACATTTTATCGATATAACTATACAATACATAATATTATCCCTACCTGCTGAAAAAAATTAAAAACTTTAAATACCTATAAATAGCAAAAAAAAATGCCAAAAGAGTTCATAAATAATAATATATATCTAAAAAATATTTTTATAAATGCTAGTTGAAAATTTCAAGACTAGTTATTTATTTTTGAATATTGATTAGGTATGCCTAATATATAAAAACGACGACTCAAATAAATAGGTAATTAAATTCAATATATGTTATTTAAAAGGTATTTGAAATAATTGTAGTCTGTAAGTTGTGTAAAAGATTACATATAATGTAATCTTTTATTTTAAGGTAAAAAAATTATTTATGACTCGTCGTGTAGTTACATTTGGGCCGTCTCAGAGGCATGACCATTTTTCTCTAAAAAAGTAAAGATGTACTTTGCATTTTCCTCCAAATATTTAAATCATATACCTATTTAAACAGAAACAAACAAACTATAAATCAGTTTCCACATCCTTCTCTTATTCTTACTCTCAACACCATTTTAATCTGTACCTAGCAATTTTTAAGTAATGGCATACTTTTTGTTTTATTATTATTATGTATTTTATCTTCTTCTTGTATTGTTTTTCTTTTCTTTGCACAATTTATATTTGAATACCTATCTTTTTTTTTAGACTAGTAAGTACTCGGTACTTCTACACTATTCCACCGATAAGAGGTTTTCCTCAGTGGCGGATAATAATAATGTGTAACAAAAAAAAAAATGTTAACTGTAAATTGTCATTTAAAACTTTAAACTGTATACTTTCCTTGAGTAGTTGAGTAAAGTAAAAAATGTATGGTTTTTATTATTATTCATTTTTTATACATAACTCATTTATTTGATTTATATTCTTATGTCAAAATTACTCTCCTAATATTAATTATATATACTTAAGTTATAGACAGATAATTCAGAGATCTACGATTATTTTTAAATTATATTTTAGTTTTAAGTTATTAATTCATAATAACTCAAAATTATTATAAATAATTAATATTTTACTATATTTATCAGAATGATTTTTTATTTTAATTTATTACATATGACGTTCATACATTATACCCTTACATAGAAATATATAGCACCTAGCCACACTAAGGGGCCGTACATGTTTTCACCCAAAATAGACCTTTTGGTTTTCGTCCAAAAAATATAATTCATAGTAAACGAAAAAACATTTTAGTTACCACGAACCACTGTCCACTAATAAAAAAAAATAACAAAATGTATTCCAGAAAAGTGGAGTAAACTCCAGATTTTAAATTAAACTATACACTGTAATCTTGCAAAAAATTTTAAAAAATTACGAAATTCAATACTAATATAACTATAGCTAAAACGATACGAATTTATAAAATCCATGTGCCATATAACTTTGACAAACAATTTTTTTTTATTATTATACTATTTTTTTTTTAATATGTTTTTCAAAATTATCTATATGTGACAAAATGTCTACAAATAATTTAGTTTTAACATTATACTGTTTTGTTTTTATGTTATACACTTATATAGGTAGTTATATACCATCTAAATTCACCAAAACAACATTTTAATTTTTATATATATTATTTATAATGACTAGGTTATTTTAAATTTTAAATTTCAATGTTTTATATACATATATTTACATTGACTTAAATGTTTTGCACTACCTATATGTGTCAAAACTTCTACAAATAATTTAGTTTTAATATTTTTTTTTTTATGTTCTACACTTCTACACTAGTATACCATTTAAATTTGCCGAAAAACCATTTAAGCTTTTATATATTATAATACTATTTACAATGACTAATATGTTTTACACTTGTCTATATCTTCCTTGTATATGTGTTTTGAATTTAATATTTATAAACTTATGTTTTTTAAATATTATGTAGGTATATAGACACATTTTCAATAAAACAAAATACAGTGGTACCAAAATGTTTTTTCGTTAACTAAGAATAATATTTTTTTGGGCCAAAACCAAATCACTCTTTTTTGTGTTTGGGTAAAAAAGGTAATTTGGGCGAAAACAGATTCGCTCTAAGCATCGTCCGGCGTAGCTGACCTTCGCGTAGGTGACAACCCGGGTTCTTGGCGACGAATCCTTGCCCCCAAATAAAAACACGTGTTCCAAACCGTAAACTCCCAGACACCCAATGAAATACATGTTGCAAAAAGCGTAAAAAAAATACATATATTTAGAACAATTTCAAACCAAAGAGACCATTGTAAACCTTATGATTTTTTATACCTACTGCAGTATGTCTATATGACTGTGTAATTTATATCAAGCATATGTTATACCATATAAATGGTATATATGTCCATGATAAATAGTTTATAAAATAACAGTACGGAATAAAATATTTTTAAGTGTATCACTTTATCGGTATAATATGATAAAACATTTTGACATTGTCCCGGCCCCCGGATTGTATTTTATCTTGCGAGCGCATTTGCTGGTACATATTATTATAATATACAGTTTATGCTCAACTGAAGTCCAAACAAGTGACAATGTGATAAGCTATAGTGTTGTGGTGCCTACCACATTCACCATAGATAACACGTTCTTCATTAGGGCCCGGAAGTACAGCTGGATACGAAATGCTACGCACAAATAGATAAACAAAATATATTATATTTTATATATGTATAAAATATTATATATATGTGTTAATCAGAGAAGATTTTACACAGACGCTGAGCTGTTGTGTCTACCACGGGCACTAGCTTTGAACATATTTTTATCGTCCCTTTACGTGTACTCGTAATTCGTTTATATTATATTACTGTGAATGACCGCAGTTGGTGAATGCTGACAGTCACCGGTTAATGTCGTCGTACACTAAATTCATTGGTGAATGTTGACTTATTGATTAAATTTGTGATCTTAGTAAATATTCACTAGTGAATGTCGAAATTTATACAACGTTATTGGTGAATGTTGGTAATGCCGATATTATTTAATCTAATTTAGGAACAACGGAAGGGTCACAATTATAAAACAGTATCTTATACTATCTAGTACCTATGCTGTATAAGGTATTGTACAAATTGATAATTTTGATAAAATGTTTTGTTACATACTATCAAGTGCCTATGCAGTATAAAGTATTGTAAAAGTTGATAATTTCGATAAAGTGTTTTATTGTCTTACCCAACTACTATTATTATCTCTGGATAACTTCCATGTTATGCTGTCTTTCTATAATTTAGTGATGTATTGTTATTCAACGTACCTAGTTATATATTTTTATTTTAAACAAGATTTTACTCAAACGATTTTTTTTTTAAAATGCAAAACATGCGAGAATTATTTTATAATAAATTTAATGATTTAATATCTAAAAGATGTACTGTAAAACAAAGGGTACTAAAAAAAAGTGTAAATGTAGAAATGTTGGCATTTTATGTAATACACAAGGTCATGACAGTATGTCATGTTGTAATAAGTAATATTATAAAACAATCATAATTTAAATACCTAATAATCATACAAATATAATATAGTTATATAGTATAATATTGTTTGATAATAATAATAATAATAATAATAATAATTTTTTTTGATTTAACATATGCTGTTTCTAATACGTACCTATGTCAACATAAACCAAAATCTTGTTGTGTATGTCAACATTGACCAAAATCCTAACCTAAATGTCAACATCCACTAGTAAATGTCTGTATTGTTTTAATTTTTCAACATTCACCAATTGCGGACATTCACAGTAACATCATATAGGTACACCAATCGGTTAGGACATTTTGTATATTGCACTGCAAAGTAAGTAATCACTAATTAAGCATATATAGGTACTGTAAATCGGGAAAATGTTTGTCTGGAATGATATCTTAAAAGTTAAAGAGGAACAATATTACTAAAAAATTTTATAATTTAGAATTAATATTACTTATGTAGGAATAGTATTTTCTTGGAATGATATTTAGGTTCAGAAATCGTAAAAAGTAGGATGATATATTATATGCCTATCAGTAAAATCAATTTCCGGAATACCAATAGTTGAGACTTGAGAACATTATTAATTATGGTAATCCTCAGGAGTCAGGACGGTAAAAATTGTGACCGATATTAAATACGATTTTACTGCTAATCGTGACATTATTACACATGACCATATATTTTGTCAATACCTATAGTAAGATTCCTATTTATTATCAGTTCTGTATTATAATAATACACAATTTTTAAATAATTTCCTTTATATAGCATTATAGCCCCCCTGTACCTTGACATTATACTTACATATATATTATACACACTTACACGGCTGCATACGTAAATAAAATTACATAATTATATATTGATGTTTGAAATATACAGATTTTAAGTGTTGAATTACTTTATTTAATGTCTAAACAAAAAAAATTCACAAAAGTCCTAATCGTACATAATTAACGAGTGGCAGGGCGATAACATTTTAACGGTTCGATAACAGACCAGTGCCGATTTGTGTATACAATTGTTTGTTTATATAGTTACACGACATTTGACAGATGGCATTTTACCAGGCCCGGATACGAGAACTTAAATACGCGCATAAATTAATATTATGATTTACGACGAACAATATTTTTGAATTGAAATCGAATAACAATGACATAATATTATAAGCCAAATGTCTAATATTTTGTTCAACGGTGTCGTACTGCTTTTAAAATCCGGCAATCGTATGCAATTTTTTGTTATTATAACAACACCTCGAAACGCTGCGATGTGCACATTTTATGGGTTACCCAAGACCATCGGAATAAAACTGTAACACGACTGCGTCACGCGCTGTCTGAAACATTTTTTCGCCTATTAAAAAATAGACTCACATATTTATTATAGTTATGCCTTATGACATAGAATAGACAAAATCTGTTCTGTTTCATCTATTCAGCAGTGGTTACAGCAATACAAAAAATGTTTCAAGCTCAATACTCTAAATTAAAAGAATGCTTTGCAAATCTAAATAACATAGTTAATAATTAATCACAATTATGTACCTTATTTACATATTATGTACATATGTCACTTATATACTTACCACCTCTTTTGTAGCAAGCCAAGAACTATATTTAAGGTAATATTTTAATATTGAATGGTTTCGTAGTCCTTTTAAACCATCATTTTGAATATAATCATCATCGATAACTGCAGGGAGTGTAGTGGGTAGGTACCTACTACCAATATCTGCTCTAATATTTAATTATTTTTTTTTTTATGTTTGATGACAACTCAGGTTAAAAGTCAGTAGGTAGGAGGTAAAATATATAACCCACATAGCCACAAAGCCATTAATCTTTTTAATTGCTTAATTATGGCAACTGTATAAAAATATATGTGTGGGTACCTAAGTACAAAATATTATAAACTTTAGAACATCTATCAGACTTAACAACATTTTGTATTAAACTTACAAGTGTTTTAATTTTAAAAGTACTAAGTGTACAGATTATACAAAATAGCACAAGTCAAAAAATCTCAAAATATAAGTTACTGCAAATTACAATACAAAATCTAATTTTCGATTCTTATTTTTTGCGAATCGATCTATAACTTTATCTATATCTATAGAAATGTATTATCAATGGATACGCATAACGCAAGAGAGCAAAACCAAAACGAAACATTAAAATGATGTGTCCTGTATCCATAGTAAAACAATTTTGGACCTACGACATTTTTTTCAGTTACGCCAGTTACGGCCTCATACTCGACTAGATTTTAGCAGCCGTTAAATGTTGAAAAGGATCTTTCCGTGGTATAATCTACTATATATACTAGTATCTACTAAACTCAACTTTATTGCTCGATACTTTATCTCCAAACAAATTAATATCAATTATATTATTTTGCTTATTATATGATTATTATCGTAGTAGGTACACGGGATTACGAATATACAAAGTATAAGTAATACACAGCCATGGACTATAATCTTTATTACACCATCATCAATATAATATAGTATTATGCCTGTATAGATTTCTTTATTCATTCAATCACTCAATCAGAATTTCAGTTTGATTCGTTTTACTAAATTGAACCGTACGAATCATGAATGTGAATACAACTGAAGTTTTTTAAAAATGTGTACCTAAACGTGTGTTCCCTTAATCGTTCTCTAAATTCCCATGTAAAGGTATCGTTTAGTGCCCGAATGTGTTACGGCCATTATTTTTTTTACATATAATCAAAACTGTTGAAAAATTGCCAGAGGTGATTTTTTTTAATTTGTTTATCAGATAATAAAACGGATGCTGGTTTTATTTTGGCTTTTGCCCCTCCCCCTTCCATTCCAAAATTCTGGCTACGCCACTGCTATAGCTACCATGATAATAAAAGAGTACCTATATTATATTAAATTAAATTCTATAGTTGGTTAACCTATTTTTCTAACCGGTTCTCCTTTTTTTTTTAAATTCGGCGGGAGGGGAATGGCCACTGGCTCCAACCCCTTCTAAGTCCACCACTGACTACTACCTCTACATAGGTATATGGATTTCGTTTAATGGTGTTTTGATTATTTTTCAATTTTAGATTGTACCTATACACAGACACGCGTACACCCACCTATATTACCTATATAACTACGGACGTCGGTCTGCATAATATATTATATTATGTCGTGCTACGATCGTTTAACACCAGCACAACGACGGCGTGTCAAAGCACGCACGCACAAGCCGCCACCACCTCCTGCAGGTGTATCCAGATGTTTATTTTTTAATGGTTCACATCATTATCATTTATCTCGTAAAAAAAAAATTGTTCATCCCACCAGTCCATACGAACGCCGAGATACACCGTTGTCCAACATGGGAGTTGGTTAACTAAGTCCGAAACACCTTCTTTGTGGTAAATTGAGGACCGAGTCTTATAAGGTTTAAGGTAAACTGAATTCATAAAAAATCAAATTTTCTTTCTCACTTTTACAGTCTTGAGACTGTCCATGTTAACAGGCGTGATAAAAATGGCGAGGATTTGTCACTATAACCAGGGTGTCACCCATGGTTATATAGTGTCTTTTACCTATAAAATGGTATATTATGGCAGAAGCTCCCTATACCAGACAAGCGACGCCGAAGGCTCAGTGTGTAATATTAGTATATTACAAGCTTCATTTCGGTCGTCGCATTACTCATTATAATATATTAATTATCTACGTGACGTCTTCATTATTGTTACGTCAAATTCATCAATCGAAGTGCGCGTCGATTTTAAAACGAGCGATGTACGCATATAATATAACATAATAAATAATATAGAGTCGTGTGTTATAGGTAGAGGTAGGTACCTACCTAACATGCGTAATGGTCTCTCGTTAATTTATTCTAATGTAATTCCCGACTCGATGGTTGACTATCCAAGGGTCATGGACGGTATATTTTTTTTTACATTCCGTATATTATACGATGAAGGTGCCCGGCCTTATAGTTACCACCCGGTTGACTCTTCGTCGCCCCAGAGACAATGTCAAGCGGCGTTATACGAACGCTTACATTATATTTTGTCGCAAACCACATTTGATAACTATAACAACCATCGTTGCACAACGAGACGACGGTACGTTGAACGTTCCACGCGTCTGTTCCGTAGATAGGTACGATTTTTATTCGGCGAGGAAAATCTAGGAATACAACAAATAACATCGAACAAATTATACACATACCCTGTATATTTCACAACACATTGCAAATCAAAACAATAGTGTATTCATATAAATACCAACAAAAAAAAAACATAATAATATATATTTAGGTACCAAAACTAAATAACAGTGTAAGCTACGTGTCTGTGATTTAAAAAAACACCAAAATCGATATACAATTATTATAATAAAATAATATATAAAAACAACTCAAAGTTTAAAATTTAAAAACAAAATAAAAACAATATAATATTTTAGTGGGTTGTTTTTTGCGAGTTTTGTTTCTTTTCCCTTAAAGTACAATACTTATACATATAATATATAATGTTTATATATATATATAAAATCTATTCGTGTAAAATACTAAGCAATACAATAATGCATTTAATATAAATATATTTAAAAAAAAAAAATACAATGACATTATAATATGAGGTGTTTGTATAATATAAAATCCAAGCCCGTACCTACGAATAATTATAATAATACGATTACGACGATATAATATAGGCAATAATATATGTATATGCATATAACTAAACCACGTGTTTCTGTGTGCGTTTAAATTCGATATCTCACACGGTATATATGGGTATTATATACTATATTATGGTGTACAAAACGGTGAAAATTAATTGGCGTTGAAATCATAATCATATAATACTACATCGGTCGCAATAATTATATAGCTATTAATATTCTTTTAAACGTTTGAAATCGGAACTGCCCACATATAACGATTAACGACAACTTAATGACGTTCCGTGTTCTGAATTATA
This sequence comes from Macrosiphum rosae, assembly GCA_016617965.1. NCBI lineage: Eukaryota > Metazoa > Arthropoda > Insecta > Hemiptera > Aphididae > Macrosiphum > Macrosiphum rosae. Next base: position 7,711 of record WHPZ01538537.1, on the reverse strand, counting down.
ATTATAAGTACAGCAGTCGAGCTTTTTTTAATTAACCGACGCGATCAAAATAGTGTTTGCAGACCCGAATAGTAATACAGGTAACATAATAATTTATATTATATTATAACTTATGAGATATAGTCATATTGGTGTGTGCATATAGAGGTGCAGTGTAGAAGTATATTATTTACCAAAGCTAGGTAATTTTTTTTCCACGAAGTGTGAAGTCTATCGATTAGTAGACTTTGTATAGAACTAGAAGTGTACCAATAATTAATTGCAGCGGTGGGGTCGTTCGCGCCAACCAAAAGTTCGATGAACAAGACGCTAGTCAGACGATAGGAGTTATTATTTGTCTGTAAGCTTACAAAACACGATTAATTTAAAAATAATAATGTCCTATACGGCTGTACCTAACTAAAAGTCTGTCCGGGGGCGTCGTCGTTGCAAGGAACGGTTTTCGAGGTACGCATTCATCAAACAATTGGTTTAGTTATACTTAACATGAAAATATCCATATACCTACCTATAATTGTATATAATATACTATAATATTATGTATTTTATTTTACTTTTATATTTTTATACAATTTATCATTTCTGAGATCTCGATGAGTTTATATAATATAATATAATTTTAATGTGATCAGTCTTAAAAACAATATAATAGTTGACCTGTTTCAATTAACACCTACGGTTGAATAAGTTTTTTTTTTTCGCCGACTTTAATTCAAACTCTTAAACTAAGTAGGTACGCAACTTAACAATAAATTGTGATTGAGATAATTTGTTATCAATTCAAAATTTATACAATATTATGGTTCCTTAAAATCTAAGTGAATACAATATATTTGGTCCGTTATTATTAAAAAGTAAGTATAATATAATATAATGTATGTACCAACGTGTAGATACATATAAAATATATAGGTAGTAATTCTGATAAAGGCGTGTTTATTAAAATACAAATATTTAGTGGCAAATACACCAAATGTACAAATGTAGTAAATTGTTTTTCTAACAATTTATTAGAGATTTTTATATCACACGAATATGCAGTGCCGAATAATTGAAATTAATTAAAATAGAATTAATAAATATTGTACGATATTTTTGCTAGTTGTAAATTCAATTTAACAAAACAATCACACTCACACGAGTCACACGTAAAATATCGAATCAAACAAGTATAATTGGATATTTTTTAAGATTTAATATTTTCCTCTTCAACACTTTATGCAAACTATTTTTTAAAACGTACTTGACTAGGTATTTAAATTTGTATTACAAAAATGATAGATTCAATAAACATTTAAAAAAAACCATTGAATAGATATTTAATTGAATTGAAAAATATTAATTGTGTGTACTAACATTTAACCCTTAGCGTCCTTTAACTATGTAAAATAAACCGAACCGTTAAGCTAAATAGCAAACAATACGTATCAACCATATAATTTATTATTAAAAATAAAACAAACATATTACATTAACAATACTCAGAAAACAATGTTTAGAATTATTATGATCAAAAATCATGTTGCAATAGTTTAGAATATTAACCATTTACAAAAATTTAAAGCTCGAGATTAATTATTTTATAAATAAATTAGAACTATTAAAATTACGTTTCGTCAAAAATACCTTTGGGATTTAGCTCATTATATCACAGCCAGTTAAATTAAAACTGAAATCATTCGGGAATATATTTGGTTATTATTTGGGTTAATATAGTGCTAAAATGGTAATTAACTTTGGATATTATATTGAAATTGATGAAAAATTAAATAAAAATGGTTAATGATTTTTTAATAAATATACCTATGTAACAATTAAAATATACTGACTAAGAACACAATATAATAATTACCAGTATACCAGTAAACATGCTTGGGTAATATCGGTGATTGAGAAATATTTTAGGGTATAAATTACTGTTAAAGGTCGAACGAATGTTATTAGTAACCACGGACGAAACGAATTAAACAATTTGCAAATTGTATCGTTCTTAATTACCATTAAGTATTGCTTTAAAACCAAAAATTAATTTTAATATAAATTTTCAAAAAATTCTATATGTACAAATTAGTAATTATAAGTTATAAGTTTTACACAAGGATTATATGCATGTGCATAAAACAATATTTGACTTGATGGTTTTTTCTATTATAATAATAATTAGCAAACGTTTCACCCGTAATAACTGATTAAGGCCAGCAGGTTTTGGAGAAAAGATTATTATTTTTAATATAAAAACCTAAACGAATTGGGAGAGGTTATTATAATTTTAACAAAAGCACGAGCTGTTTATTTGAACAATTTATATTACACTACACAAGCAAAATGGATAGAGTAAAAATATTAATAATAATATATAGCACGCTAAATAGTAATTTTGATTACCGTTGGACCATCATTATTTATACTGTGCCAAAAATATGTTAAGAAAAAGATATAATGATGTTTAGTATAAGGAGGTTCAAATTATCCCTATCGCTGTGGTTAAAATACAAATTGTTAACAAGATAAATTAAAAAATGACTCTAGTTTAAAATAAAGGATTTACAATTTGCAGTCAACTGTTTCTATTAAAATACGAATTAAACTAACAATGTTTTAATCTTTGGTTCTTTTCAATTATTTTTTTCCCGACAGTCAAAAATATTAAAAATTAACAACTTAAATAAAAATAAAACAACAAAACTACAACCTCACAAAAATAACAATATAACTATATGATCACCAACGTAACATTATACCTATTTCAAATAAAATCTTAAAAATCAACAAAAAAATAAAAGTATAATATAATAACTACAATAGGATCATCCATTTTTCTAATATAATACACAATATAGATTAGGTATTGATAAAACAAAAACATCATATCGAAAACCAACATCGTAAAAATATAAAACGCAAATTGAAAACAACAACTGAAGAGAAAAATCATGATAAAGGTTTCAAGGTTGTAATTATTATTGGTAACATATTATTTCAAAACTGTCCAGTTTACATAAAAAGTGCATGTTTTTTTACTCATCCTGTGAAAAAAAAATTACAATAGATATATAAGAGTAGTAAACAGTAGCACATAACACAGACAAATTGTATTATTATGACAAATGGCGATACAAAAAACTCGAACTCACCTGGCAGCTGGTGGTGGTGACTAAAGGTGGTAATAATTGTTATGATGGTGTCGACTGCAATCTACGAGTATCGAACTCTTTTGGCACAGTGCATATCCAGCTCCATTGATGCTTCCGCCTCAGATTCGGATAAAGGAACAAGATGTTTCAAGTGTAAAGTAGTGACCCCTTCGACAGCCATTGCATCAAGCTTCCGGTCTCTGACCAACCGGACCATCAACTGAGGAACACCGCCACCACCATTGTCTTCGACGTCGCCACAACCGTCCTTTTTGTCGTCGCCGCCACCATCTTCGTAGCTACCAACACTCTCGAACCCACTACTACTTACGTAACTGGTATAGTTATTGTCCTGACCGTTTCGTCGTATAACAATTTTTGGTAATTTCCTGGAGAGTTCGTGCGAACGGTTATCGCTTGTACCTTGACCGCCGTCATCGTGTCGTTGGTTGTGGTGATGGTCGCCGACATCATAGTCGTTTGCGGTGGGACTGGTCGCCCTCTGTAGTACTATCCGTCTGACAACCACCACTGATTTGGGAGAAGTCATCGACCGGCAAGCCGCCACTTGCCATTCACCCGGTGTTCGGCTTAATCTCACTTCCACTTTGGCTGGGCCCAGCTCGATTTTTGTGTCCTTGGTCTTATTCCGGACCGCATTCATATTGAATATCCGTCCCCAGGGTAACTGCACCTTGATTTTGTACATCGGGTTCTTGGACACTTTGACGGCTGCGACGACCGGCTTGATGACAGGGTCATCGACGCGACCAACGATTACTACTGCTGCCTTGTCAGTCACCAATAGCCGTCGCCGTTGCCTCCGTTTAGTTTCATTCACCCTACGAGCGAGTAACCGGCTGTTGAACTTGTCTCTGACGTTGGTTCGAACTTTCGCCAGTTTTGATATAGTTTTGTGCAGAACACTTTTGTATTCGTCCTCCAACGACTTGTCCCAATACACTTCGCCACCACAATGTTCGGGCGTATTGTCTTCCGATTGAAAATCGGAAAACGGCGATGGAATTGGGGTATCGATGAGTCTGTTGTAGTCACCAACATCCACCGTGTCACCTTCGACCCCAACAGAGATATTTAAAACTTCAACATCCCGTTCTCCATCATGATCGTACGTCCGATCCAGTAACGAGACTAATTTATTGTCGTCTTTTTTTCCTTCGTACAGCGTTTGAACCTGTTGTACAATATTATCCGGATGAATAGTAGTCGCTGGGACACCCGTTGTTTCGATCGACTCTATTTGATTTCTATCATTAGATTCAATGATCGATTCTTTTCTATATTCAATTTTCCACGGTTTATACTGTTTATAGCAAGCATTTCTTTTTTTGAAAATATGTCGAGTAATAATCTTTTCATCTTTTACAACTTTCAGTTTTTTGTAAGGCATAGTCGATTCTTCGTCAAATATATTTGTTTTTATCATATTTCTTCTATGACATTTCAATATAAATTTAACTCTTGGTAATGGTTTGTCGTTCACTACGCTTTTGTAATCAGTTTCCTTACAAGAATCGTTATTTGTTTCATTAAAATTGTGTTCAGATATCGCCGAATTGTTTATACTGGATGGCTCTACAAACATTTCTTGACATATCAATTCATTATGATTTAAGAAACTACCAACAGAACCAATTAAATCTTCGTCTTCAACAATTTTATTCAAATTTTTATGACTTTTATATTCGACGTGGTTTAATAAACTAGGTCTTGATATAGTCAAATCTACGGCCTCGTAAATTTCATTTGAATTATGTTGAAATTCCAATTCATCTTGATTTATTGTGCTAGGTTCAGATATAGTCAAATCTTCAGCCTTGTCAGTTTCATTTGAATTAGGTTGAAATTCTAATCCATCTTTGTTTATTAAACTAGGCCAAGATATAGTCAATTCTTCAGAATCATTAATTGTATTTGAATTCTGTTGACATTTTAATTCGTCTTGATTTAATGAACTATGTTCAGATGTAGTCAAATCTTCAGCCTTATCTGTTTCATTTGAATTCGGTTGTAGTTCTAATTTGTCTTGATTTATTGAACTAGTCAGATCTTTAGACTCATAAATTTCATTTGAATTCTGTTGAAATTCTAATTTGTCTTTATTTATTGGACTAAGTCCAGATATATGTAAATCATCAGCCACGTCAGTTTTATTTGATTTTCGTTGAAAGTCTAATTCGTCTTGATTTATTGAACTAGGTCTAGATCTAGTTGATTCTTCAACCTCATATATTTCATTTACATGTTGATGGTATTTTAATTCACTTTGGTTTATTGAACTAGGTTTAGATCTAGTAAAATCTCCAGCTTCGTAAATTTCATTTGCATTTTGTTGAAATTCTACTTCATCTCGATTTATTGAACAAGATACAGAACTAGTAAAATATTCAGACTTGTATATTGCAATTGAATTCTGTTGAAGTTCTAATTCGTCTTGATTTTTTGAACTAGGTCTAGATCTAGTTGAATCTTCAACCTCATATATTTCATTTAAATTTTGATGGTATTTAAATTCACCTTGGTTTATTGAACTAGGTCTATACCTAGTAAACTCTTCAGTCTCGTAAATTTCATTTGCATTTCGTTGAAATTCTATTTCATCTTGTTTTATTGAACAAGGCTCAGAACTAGTCAAATCATCAGACTCGTTAGTTGAATTTGAATTCTTTCGAAATTCTAATTCATCCTGATTTATTGAACACGATCTAGAACTATTCAAATCATCAGACTCGTAAATTGAATTTGAATTCTGTTGAAATTCTAATTCGTCTTGATTTATTGAATTAGGTCCAGAACTAATTGAATCTTCAACCTCATTAATTTCATTCAAATGTTTATGGTACTTTAATTCGTCATGTTTTAATGAACTAACCGAATCAATCTCTACCATTTCATCGGAATATTTTTGGAATATTAATTCATTATTTAATAAATTAGATTCGCATTTAATTGAATCGTCAATTTTGTCAACAGCATTTGAATTTTGATTGTTTATTAATTCAGTGTGACTTAATGAACTAAGCCTAGGAGTAATTGAATCATCAATCTCGTAAATTTCATTTGAATTTTGTTGGGGCGTTGATTCGTCATGGTTTACTGAAATAAGTTGAGGATTATTTGAATTTTTAGCAACTAACATTTCCATCGGTTGTTCTTCGTGATTTAATGAACTAAATCCAGAACAAGTTAAATCTACGGCATCGACCGTTTCCTCTGAACGATGAATGGATATTGATTCATCGTAATGAAATAAGTTTGGTCTAGAACTAGTTAAATCTACTGCCTGAACATTTTCCGCCGAACGATGTTGTGATATTGATTCGCCGTGATTTAATAAATTCGGTCCATAACTATTTAAACCTTTAATCTCGATTACCTCATTAGAATTTTGATGGTGGATCAGTTCAACATGACTTAATGTACAAGGTCCAGAATTGATAGAATCTTCAACTTCGTAAATTTCATTAGAATTTTGTTGTGAATTTAATACAAAGGAATTGAACGAACTAGATTCTGAACAATTATTTTGGGTATACTCTTTTTTATCTGTATTTTTAACAGCGTTTAATATATCACATCTTAATTTTTCAAATATATTTAATGTAGCATCACCTTGAACTGTATTTGTCTTCATTTTTTTTATAGGTTGCCAATTATTTTTATCATTTGACTGTATATCACCTTCTTTAATGTCTTCAGTGTGTTTTTCTAGTGAAATAGCAGAGTTTTTATTCATATTTGAGTCATCTGTACTATATTCTATAAGCGTTGGTTTGCTTTTCTCATCATTAATTAATTCATTGTGTTGAACCGAAACAGTCGTCATATGATCAGTCGAATTATTTACAAGTTCTTGTAGTAAAACATTATCAGTTTCTTTAAATTGTTTGTCAGATGCATCACGAAGCACCTCCATATTTGTTTCTTCACAAATTTCTTCAATAACGTCCGAATTGTTATTTTTTAAATTTAGATCTTCAGTAATTTCCTGACTTTTAGAAACATCACATTTAATATCGTTTTGATAGGAATTTTCTAAAGTATTAGTATCATTTTTTTCAGTATTCAAAGTCGATAAATTATCATATATATTTTCAAAAATATTCTCAACTTCCGAGTTATTACTCTGATTGGAATTCCCGCCAGTATTACAATTATTTAGATTATTATTTTCAGTGTTTGTATTTTGAAAATCTAAATCAGTTTGTGTCTTTGGGTTTTCAAGGTTTAGTTTATCTTGAACATTGTTAACAATACAACCAATTTCAAAAACACGGTCCACATTATTTTCATGATTAATATTTTCAGTTTCTATTAAATTATGACATTGAGCATCATTATTACAATTTAAGTCTGATGTTTCTTCAATTTGTAACTCTTCTTGAATATCTAGAGTGTTTTTGTAATTTGTTTTTAGTTTTCCTTTGTTTTTATCGTCATTTATTTCAAATCCACAGTTAGTTTTCATTTGACTTTCATTCGTAAATATTTCATTTGAGTTTGTTGGTTTTTCGATATTATTAATAGAACATTCTATTCCTAAATTTTGAATAATT
>WHPZ01538522.1:0-12180 GCA_016617965.1 Macrosiphum rosae | reverse complement strand
AAACACAAGACGCTGAAGTATTTAATGGTGACAGGCTTATACGATACGAATCGATAGATATTTTCGTTTTTTGTATACCTATTATATTGGATTCTGTTTTCAAATATATCACGGTAAAAATATCTAATATAATATATTAAAATCTTGTGTCATGGTATTTGTGGTCACACCCCTCCGAAACGGCTTGACCGTTTTTAATGAAATTTTTTTTTGTATATTTAGTAGGCATGAGCATTTTTGTTTATAAGTGGTTGTTATTAGTTACATGAAAACTAATTAGTAAAAACTAGTATTTATTATTTGGTTGCCTTTGGTTAATCGAGCAGATCAGGTGCGGCATGCATCAGATCAATTTTTTGCACATGGCTATACTTGATATTCTGTCACACATTGTCCTCGATCTGATGTAGTCGGATTGCCTACCAGGGAGGCTAATTTGCACCTAAAAGGAGTTGAACAATCACAATTTTTTTTACGAGTAACAATGTGCATTGAATCAGCTAGTAATATTATAATATGTAGATAATATATATATATAGGTTTGTGTGCATATCTCCCTACGAATGTATTATGTCTGTTGATGAAACTTTACTGTAAACTTTACTGTAATAAGTTGTTCAATAGTAAAGGCCACAATCTCAATAATTACTAAACATAATATTATCTTATACTTCAATTGTATATACAAAATGTATGATGTGTGGTGACAGATCCCATGGTACAATAGTATATAGGTAATAACCAACAGTATAACCTCTACTCGATTCGACCAAACTATAAAATTAAGTAGTAAATTACCTACACTATAAATGTGACATTGTGCTTCTTTCGACACAATTTTAATTTTACATTACATTCACATAGGTAAGTAAATTGACACAATTCCATCATTTTGCGTAGGTACTGTAAACAATAATGCGTAGGTTACGGACGTTACGGTAGTCAATACATTTCTGTGTCAACATTGGTACGGTCATGTGTAATTAATTACTATTGGTATATTGATGTAGAACATTAATTGGTATTCGATGTATGTTCACTGCTATAAAAAATACTTGTATATATACTATTTCTTCAGTATTTGATGAGCGATTTCAGAAAACGAATTGACATATTGGGTTTTCTTTTTCTAGTACACATTAATTGATGGTCCAAAAATAGGTAATGCTTCTTTGTCCACAGATTAAAACTGTATACTTTCATTTAAATAATTGAATTTATGATAACGTGTCTTGTAACACTAATGAATTTCTAATATGCTAAGTCTTACGTAAAAATTATACTATGTAAAATAAAATTGTTATGTGTAACCTTTAATTTTAAATCAATAAATCATTATATTATGTTATTATTATTTATGATTATGACTGACATTTATGAACATTATGTACTCAACACTGTTTTAGTTATTAATCGGTGAATTACACGATTTCAATAAGCTCTACGCTCGAATTATGAATCTCGACCAAACATTTTGGAGATTTATACCAAATTACTCAACCTATCCCAAATTAACGACGACGAGCATTGATCCCGAAACCCTTACCATAAAATATCTATCAATCGAGTACCCTAACGTTGCCCTTGTCTTCAAAATAATTTTATTCATGTAAATATTCCTAATTATTCAATCGTGGTAAGTCTAATAGAAAAGTAAATTGCGTCAATTTTGTTTTACAACCAAAACTAAAGAGTACTTCTAAATCGCGTCTAAATGTCATAATAGTTGACTCGAGAAAACTGCTAAATTAATTATGTTTTATCTAACTTAGATAATTATTTATCTTGCTTGGTATTAAATTTAAGTGTTTTTTTTATGATCGATGAATTTAATTAAATTCTTATACTCTACTGTAAGTAAATTTAATCAAACACAACTGCAGCTTATTAAAATTAAGTATATTTCTAACTGATTATCTTAACGTTACAGTTTTCTTAAATCATGTACTTATTTTAGTTATTGATCACACTTTGTATTTTCTAATATAATTTAACTTTAATAATATTTAAGATAAGTATAATATTATGTTGATCAACAAATAATTATTATGAATATTTAAATGGCCTAGGTTAAAATATATGACCGAAAGAATTCACGAGAAAAGTTATAATTTATAAAAAAATATTTTAAATTTCATATAAAATTATTAAAAAGGGCGATTATAAATTATTTTTTTATAATCTGAATCTTTAATATATCTAATTATTATTAAAAAAAAAATGCTACGTATTCAAAATTGAGCACTTTTCCATGGAAACAAATTTTTTTCAGACTTAAGGTCGTTAAAAGCTGCCATTTACACAATGACACCAATATTCCTTTGAAGATAAAAAGTTTACTGGTTTCCTCTTGAGCAGAGAACTTGGATAAAAAAAAAGCAAAAGTTTTTGATATCTTTGAGCGTCTAAGTATAGTAGTTTTTAGTGTTTCAAAAGATATAATTATTCTCCACCCTAAAATTGTTGGCCTAAAGACGATATTCATAAAAAAACCGTTTTAAATATAAGACATATTATATCATAATAATATATCCAATTTATATCGTATAATATTATAACGTTTAAATTTAATTTTCCACTCCAGTGAATATTTTGTTCAGCCAGCGATGTATACAAAATTAATTTGAATCAACGTTATGAGTTATATTACTATTATAAGCGATATACGTAGAATACGATATCACGTGCTATTTCATACATGGTGTTTGTGATGAAAACAATTTATAATTTGACAAATAAATGGCATCCAATCCTAACAGTATTATACTATATTCGAGTGATACAAGCATGAGACGATTATATAATCATATTTCACAGCAAGGTCAAATCATTATCATATGCGTACAAATAATATAGAATATTAAAAACAAAAAAAAAATGAATTGCATATTTTTGATAACATGCATTCTGATAAACAGTGCTTGAATTGGAAGAAAATAGAAGGGGGATGCAAAAATATAATAAAATCTGAACACTGGAATATTTAAGTTTCTTATTGATTAAGGTATAATTAAATGGGGTCTGCAAATCGTAGATATACCCTCTATAATACAAATAAAGCATGTGTAGGTATTTTATTAATGTTAATAATATTATCAACTTAATTATGTCATGAATGCATAAGACGTATAATATTACTTTAAAGTTTAAACATTACATTTAGTTATATATACTAATCAATATTAGTGTATTAGTATATAATTCTACTATATTAGCACAATGATATTTTCCAAGGGTACCCATAAAGGTGTCAAAAAAGCCATTTCATCTTCTTGTGACTTTTTTTTAACTGTATATAGTCTAATAATATCACCCATATGAAGTAGGTATGGTATAGTATACCATATGTCCATATAGTTAGTAAAATACTAATTCTAGTACCTATAAAATTGTTTTTATTCTTAGCAGTAATAATAATACTAAATTGATTTTATCTGACAGGGATTGTAAACTTATGATGCACTTGTTATTTTTCCGATGACCAGTAAACGAAACGTTAAACATAATATTGTGCAAATAAAATAAAATTACACTAAAATAAAGGTTTTTATTTCATGAAATGGATGAATTTTGTGTTCATTACATGAACCAAAAATGACTTACACGTTATGATCGAAGTTTTTGAAATGGATACCCATTTTGCGAGAAGTTCGATTACACTATGTGGATATGACATATATATTAAGCACTGTAAGGTTCCATCAAAAAGATTACAATCTTCCTTTTTTTTTGTTGAATAAAGAATGATACTATCTATATTCTTATATGTATATGCGAGTATAATATTCCACATAGAATTATATGATTTATCTATAATAATATACAATATATAACGTAATTTTATCTGACAAGTATTCTTGTCTTTTGTTTATTTATATAATACATATAATAACCGTCAAGCGTTAATTTATTAATTGAACATTTTCACATTTTATGTAAATCCGTAGGTCTTTTGAACTTTTGTATTTGGGTTTGTCGTACGAAAACAATTTCAACTTTGGTGAGGGTTAATCAAGAAAAGTAAATTTAATATATCAATAATATAGGTATTAAAAATAGATAGGTATTTATAATAGTTAATATTATGATAGAAGGCAGTCATTCAAAAGCACGATAAGCGTTAGTATATATTATTATATACTTTGGTGCAAATAATCGACGTATATTATTATACTGTTTGATTTATTATTTATGTCAAACGCAAACTAATAGATACATCAAGTTCATAATCAGACGCATAAATTACAGACTCGATAATAAGTCGAGAGTAATATAATATCGTTATCCGATGACGATCATTTGAAATCAAAACTTTCTGAAGATGAAATGTGTTGTAAATGTTGTAATAGTCATTGGAGTCTCGAGTGATCAGTAAGTATACGTGTTCGGCATTTTTCAACTATTTTTCAATCAAGCGTAACCATCGTACTCCATAATTAACCTCATATCATACAGGTTGGAAATACATTCGGCACATATCTACAATCGTATAATTAAATCAGTACCTAATTTTATATCGTTTTGTGTAATTAGTAATTACTAACTGTAAATTATATAGAACGTACCTTAACATTTAACATAACTATTTGAAGCAGTCCTGTGAGGCGTGAGCCAAAAAACAATTTTGAGTCATATACTCCGGTCGTCTTATTTTAGCTATTTTATTAACAGCGACGTTTATAAAATATAAAACGTCTATAAAATAAAATAAATTTCAAAATGTGGTACAGGTGAGTGGTTAGGCGAACTACCTACTGCAAGGCGAATGTTCGTCGATAAAATCGAAAAAAATAATTTATAATTTTATTCGAAAAAATGATTAAGACGAGTATTGGATTTAAAGAAGAATCAAAGGTTTATGAGAAATTGTTTTACTAATAACCCAAAAATATTATGTTTTTCCGGTTTTCGAAAATGTATTTAAAAATCTAAAAAAAAATAAGACATCTGTATCAAGAAAAATCTCTAAATCCTCTATTTCCAATCTCCATAGATGTTTTGCGCGAAACCTTTTTTTATTCTGCATCAATAAACGCTTATCGGAGAAATATAATGTCATAAAAAAAGAACAATGCAATAATAAAGTCGTAAAACCAAACGTCTACACACTACACTCAGTAATATTGTTGTTTGGGATCTAAAACGAAGACTGACAACCATAAATAGGTACCGTAATTGCGCCCACTCCGGAGACGTCGCCGAACGATGGTAGTAGGATTAGGTATATACAAACATTTTTGAATAGGTAATTTTTGAAATTATTCTAAAAAGAAAAACATATTTTATGTAAGAGGATGTCAGAGCACCATTAGTTTTTTCTCTCTGTCACGCAACTTAGATGGAGCGTTTTTTCATTTAGCAGATCCAGTTTTTTGTTATAAATAGGTTTAAGTAAATTGACCTATATTATCAATATGATTAAACTGAAAAAATAATATCCAGGGCACAATATCCTAAACTTGTAATGATATTTTTATTTCGAAGCAAGTTGCATTTTAAAATTGTAATATTATTTTCCATAGTTATAATCCATTTTCAAATAATTTAAATATCAATAAAAGCCGTATCATTGCGGTGTCTAGATAAAAGTATTTCTACTCTCAAGTTTGATAATAGGACTATTCGCTTTAATATTAATGATTACAACACAAAATTGGATCTGCTGAACGCGAGTTTGGTATGTTATGCGTGGTCCAGAGGGAGATAGCAAATAGTGCTCGACATGCTCTTAACGAACACTGATATTATATTATAACAACACTGCTCGCAACATGCATTGTTGATATATTTGTTCGTTTTAAAATTTTAAAATTTTTCTATCTCATTTTTGTCATTGTATCATTTAGTATTTTAACGGTGACCCTTTGAAAAAAAAATTAGCGCCACTGCTCTGGCTCTCTATGCACCGGATTAAAATATTTTTCTCTCGTGTACGCTTTTGACGTCGTTCGTATTACAGTTATTTCAGTCAGGCCGGCTTTTATCAGCGCACTTGTTGTTTGTATAATATATATATAATTTATTATCGCTTCTCCGGAACGTAAATCCATTAGAATATTATTTTTGCGAATAAAGGCGAGAGTCGTTTTAGCGCTACGCTCTTAAAATCAAAAATAAATTATTTAATGGTTACAATGAAAAACAATTAAAAAATACCAACAGGAGCCTACGGAACTTAGGTCGGACGATTACTTGGACTCGTTTAATATTATAAACGTTATATTTGCACCAAAAAGTTTTAAAATTGTATTATCTAACACAAAATAATTATTATTGAGTAAAATGGTAATCATTTTGACTTTTTGGGGTGATATTATAATATTTGAAAACACTCCCATGGAAAATTAAATACCTACCTAATAACATTTTAAGTATTATTTTTATATTATTTCAGCGGTAAGTATAGATAGATATGGATACAAAGAAACAACAAAATATTTTTTAACAAACCTGCAAGATTTGAGTACAATAATTTTGGATACAAAGTATAACGATCGCCAATATTAAAATAAATACCTATCAACATTTTATAAATGCAAGTAGATTTTACTTATACTGTGTTATCAAAATTACTTTCGTAAATGTAAGTAGAATTACGGAAATCTGTTCATGATAATAATAATATTATGTTTTACCTTGGTTTAATGTTTACGTACACGCTGTAATGTAGAATACTCTCGCAATCCTTGCGTTAGTATGATATATTTTCTGAATATTATACGTACCTTCCCGCACCGTGCCATTAGATGGTTACCAATTGCGACCCAATTATAAACACGGTAATACCATAAACCATACTTTTGACTATAATAATAATAACAGATGTTGTGTGCCACGTTATGACTGTTATATTGTGACATAATGGCGAAAAATCATACTGAAATATTTACATTTCTGCGTATTAAATAATATTATGTAAATTTTCGTTGTGCTGGTGGTGGGGTAGCGTTTGTTCCATTATTTTGGATTCCGAAAACGTATAACAGCGGTACAGACAAAACAAGAACTTTCCTGCACAAATCAAGCTCTTCTCGGGATAGTTTTTTTTTTTTTTTTTGTACTCGGTGATTTATGCCGTTTTTTCCAATTTATAATGCTTCGTAGCCCGTACCGTCGTCCAAAATCCGACTTTTGTGCTTCCAATACAGCTGCGTATAGACATTTTTTTTTAACACTATCCTTTTTTTTATGACCATTAAAATAAATTATGAAACACCTCTATACGACGTATTAAGTGTAAACTGAAATATCACTGCGTGGTGGCAGCGTAGAGGTACAAATCCACTCGCAAAAACGGGTCTGTAGATAATAACTTGTTATTATTTCGCCACCCCCCCCCCCATTTCACCAACCCGCGACGTTCAAGGATGTACAATATAATACACTATCAAGTCATATTTGCGACCGCCGCCGCACTAGCAATGTCAAGTGCATAATAATTATAATGGACCGCGATGGGTTAAGATGTTTGCTTTGTATACGTCGGCCAACGGCTTAATCAATAGCATATATATATATATATACGTTGTGTAATATATTATGCTATAATAAGGTCATAGTGCCTACTTTTATATAATGCAAACATGTGAAGTGAGGCACACCTTGTCTTGCCCATTTTCCCGACTTCCATTTACCTGCATACGGTCCACCTAACGAATAGAAAAAAAAACGGCAAAATGCCGGCGATCCCGCACGCCGTGTATGCACAGCACTCGTAGTGAACGAGATGTTTATTGTCGTCATCTTAATATTATTATTTTTGAGGTCAGTACCATGTAAAATATGTACTCTTATATTATGGTATGTGCTCGTTATTTCTTATTTATACAGAAACCGGATGTTTTATCGTCAGCACTGATTGTACTCTTTCTAGAGAGTTTTATATATGGTTTCGCTCTCATATTTTACGAAAGACTTAGACTTAAAGTGTATATTTCCGGTGATCATAGAATATAAATATCTGTGTAGATAATAAAATTAAATTCTAAACCTTTTCCAAAAAGAAAAAAAAAAAAAGGAATGAAATGATAGACAACGTCGTTTTTATTTTCTTGAATTCAAAATATACTAGAATAAGTATTTAATTGGAATATTAATATTTAACTAATTATACAACCTTTAAAATCCACAGAACTTCTTTCAGGTTATTTTTTCTTCATTAATGGAAAATTAAAACAGTGGAATAACTGTTTATTTATAAACGTTACTGAATGGAAATGAAACCTAATAACTTGACTAGGTACTCCTAAGGGGTAACGTAAATAATTATTAGAAATGATGTCCCATAAAAAAATAAAGATTAGAAATTATAACTTAGTCTAGACTAGACTATACCTATACATATATTGTGTAGGTATCTGAAATCTCAATAATAGGTAATAGTTTACCTGATATTTCGCTTCTTTAATCATTTTTAGTTCTTTTTACAATATGTAAAACAAAAATTAAGTTTTTATCTCGTTGCGTCTCGTATAGTAAATATAATATAAATCTTTTATACCTACAACACGGATTAGTTTATTTATGTTTATAAATTGTTTCTCTAAAGTACATTTAATGGCAATTTCATGTTTAAATTCATGAATTGTTTTTTAATTTATTAAATCCATAATAATTACACATTTTATCCCGCATAAAATAACCAGAATTTAAAATAGCTTAAAAAAAAGAGAGATTACCAAGTACAATAATATAAATATATATATATTTATATTTTATCACATTGTTTTATGTCTGAAAAATAAGAAGATAATACTATTCAAATGCAATCAGAAACAATGAAGGCCTGACCCACACAAAAACAATTAAGTGTTAACAATTTAAATAATATATTCATTCGAAACTGAATCTTTAATTGAAAAAAAAAGTTGCTGCAGTATATAGAAACACTATGGATGTCGAGTACGAGATTCTTTTTTGTTCACCTTGGCTCAAGACAGTGTATTATATATTACAATATTGTACACTCAAAAGCAACAATGAATCATCTCATTCGAATAACCTAATCTGATCTAGGTCAATTTACTTATTGTTTCGTGTGTAAAAATTCTATATAATAAGCAAAATATGCATAAAAAAAATTTGTCGAGTAAAGATTACAGACATTTATTAAAAATTGTAATAGCGTCATATGAGTATAAATTATCATCGACTATGACGTGGTTTGGAAAAAAAATGAAATCTTGCACTTTTTAAAATGCATATTATAATAATCAAGGTATCAGGTACTGCAATTTAAAATGAAATCGCTTAAATATAGATTACGTCGTTTTATTATAGGTACCTACTACAAAAAGGGTTTACCAAAAAAAATACACAACTACAAAAAAAAGTACATTGCTGCTCATCCGTTTCGATCAAAAATCTAATATTTACCTAATATGTGTGCGCAGATTATAAAAGCTTCAGTATGGACATTGGATATAAATAAATATTAGTATATATTATAAATTATCAAATGTTCAATAACATCGCTTTTAATGATTAATAATCAACATCGTAGTATCTTGTACTGTCAGAGAACATCAATATGGGTCGTATAATATATAACCTAAAGTAATCATTCGATTTCCTGTATTAACATTTCATATAATTCTTCATGCGAAAGATTCTGCCCCGGCAGCGAATTGTATTTGTATTTCGTTAGGTTTGACTAAAATATATATTTGTATACGGACCCTATTCAAACTGTCGTGTTTATGACGTAATCACGTCGAAGATTATGCATGTCACTCCGATATCATAAAAACTTGCCACGTTTTACGAGGCCAACTATATTATGTGTGCGTGTATAATATAAAATAAAATCTATAAAATATATGACGGAAAACTATACAGGAACAACTCAATGCCCGATAAGAGTCGCCTTTGATGGCGACAGGGGGGGGGGGTCGCATAATAATAAAAAAAAAATAATCATAATAATAATATAATATTATTACAATATTACGCTGTAGCCGCTGTAGCATTCTATAATAATTAATAACAACGTAATCGGGTGGGCACGTGATTAAATTATCGTTAAGTTGAAACGACGTTCGGGTACCCGTTGGAAACAATTTACACTTTTCGTTTCGATTAGTAGGGTTCGACCGACTGGAGCCTCATCACGTCTATATTTCGCGTATATAATAATACTGGTGCGCTATGGTGTTGCTATATTAATCCCGGGAGGGCAGTAATGGGCCATGGGGTCGCCGGTGACATTACACTGTAATATTATCATAAGTGTGTCAAGTCAACGGAAAATGTATTATTACGGTAAAATTCCACTTAACGATTTCGACGACGCTCGGAAAACTAGAGAAGTACGCCAGTGATAGATGTATATACATTATATACGTACGAATTATACACGTCGTATTATTATACTACGAAAACGCTCGAATACGCGAGGAGACTTATCCGATTGAATACGCGCCGGCGCGCCGGTAACCTCTTGACCAAGTTTTTTAAACGATAAAATAAAGCATAATAATAATATAGTGACTATACGTGAGACCGCAAGGACATGCTATCATGATTATTCAACGGGGTTTTAAGGCGATAAAGGGACACCGTCGCCGCCATGTCTCCATATTAATAATATCAGTATTATTCGTCTGATGCCGGTGCGGCAGCTACTTATTTTCTTTGTTTATTTTTACATAACAATGACATTATACAAACATTAAACCATATATTATAATTTATTGTATTTTCTGTTTCAGGTAAGAACGTTAAAACGAATAGTTACATTGTCAAACGTCACAACCCTGTGAGTATTGACGCTCCTGCAAAGTATAATATTATGCCATATTGGTATATTATACTTTTTAATATATTTAAAAAATAATAATTTTTATTTTATTAAATCTTGGGATTATTAAATCCCAGGGGGAAACCAGAGACACTACCAACTAAAGTCAACAAATATTGAAATGGTGCACGCACCTTTCATTAAAATCGACAATTGGCATTATACCCTTACCTATTCGTGTAAGATTATAAATTTATAAAATACTGTATTACAGAAAGCAACTCGAAATATTTGTTTTACTTGTTTTCCACGAAAAGCACAAATACCATTGCTAAATGTTTGAGAAATTTAAAATAATAAGTTACAGAAAATATTTTCGAATGCAAGAGAATCTCATTAATAAATTCTGATCGTGACCGCTTATTCATTAATCGCTTCAAACGATAAGCTTTGTGAAATTAAATTGAATTCCATTTTGCGAAAAAAATATACTTTATGATGGTAGGTACTTATAGGTACCTAATGAGTTGTATGTTCTTTAATCTTGCTTAGCTTTGGTATCGTTTAAAATAGAAGATATTTTAATTTTCACAAATAACGTTAATTCAAAAGCGTTAACATATAGTGTATTTGCATTTTATTTTTTATCATTTATGTAAGAAATATCTAAAGAATAGAATTTTAATTTGACTAAATAGTGCAATAATATTAAGTGTGGGAGATAGAATATTATAATAGAATATTACAAAGACATCAAATGTTGCGTTGACATTATCTTCTTTTTGTACAGTGTACACTTTAAAACTTTTCAAAAATAATTGCAATTCAATGACGTTCAGAGTAGATTTAGTTCTCTGGCGTGTAAATACACCAGTCTCTAAAATAATGTTTGAACACTATTATAGACGTACTGTTAACCACATATTTTGATATTTGAATAACTGTAATTGGTTATTATACACATAAAAACGATCGACTCATTCAAATGTGGGATTACCTATTATCTATGAGCAGCAGTGTTTGGAATAGATAACTAAAAACTTATCGAGATAATTGTCATTTTTTTAAATTTATACATTGTATATTGTTTTATTTAGTATTTTTGTATTGCTAGATTTTAAATTTATATCAATATAATGGAATGACAACATAACAATAGATTTCGCCTTTTATATTAATCATACCTACCTTAAATTTTTGAATTTTTTTTTTTATATAAATCTTGTCAAATGCTTATGTACAGAGTGTCCCGTGAGGATATACCTATTAGCCGTAGAGGGAGACTCGTCGCCCGGACAAAAACCGTTTTTTGCCGTTTTACTTATTAATTAAAAAAATTATTAAAAATCAGGAAATTAATGAAATTAAAATGCTGAAACGTCAATATTTTCAGAAAAATGAACTCTACAAAATGGCAATCTTCAATATTTTTTTAAATAATT